>CANPUZ010000099.1:0-238631 GCA_947579665.1 Sympetrum striolatum
GGCTCTCTGGATTCGAACCAAGGACGATCTTGGAAATCTAAAATATGTTTCTGTAAGTTATTTATGATGTCTATCTATATGCCGAATTTCAAGTTTCTATATTATTGGGAAAGTTTTCAAAATAATTCCTAAAAATCGTATCAACTTATGATTACAGAGACACCTGGTGTCGAACGCTAGAAATATTGTAAGCTGTGAATGCACAGTTTGATTTGTAAAGACTTGCTCTTCTATCATGCAAAGTTTGAAGTCGATAGCATGCCGGGAAGTACCTTAATTTTGTTTCCGTTATCTCCGTAAGAAATGCATTGAGGAATGTAAATGGCCCTCTGGGATCGAACCAAGGAACATCAGGGAAAACATAAAAATCTATTATGAAATATATTTATAATCTCCAACTCCATGCTGAATTTCAAGTTTCCATGCCATCGGGAAAGGGTCCAAAAAAAACTTAAAAATCCCCACAATACATTTTAAACGGCCAATTTTTGCCTCGACCTAGCATCAAACACAGGATATTTTCCGTAAAACTCATTTATGTTTTCGATAGATCATGACCCTATATAAACGCTCCTAGATTTTCGATTCTCTACCTATCCTGGAAGTATTTTTTAAAAATTCCCGAAAATCAAAGCAATGCATTTAAACGGAAAAAATCGAGACTTTGGGGCCCTCTGGAATCGAACCCATGACATCGAGGCTCAAAATCGAAATTTTTCTGGAGTTTATAAGTTATGGCCAATATGTCGTAAAAATTTCAAGCCAATGACGCTTGTGGTTTAGCCTGTGACTTTGTATCCTCTCTATATATCTATTATATATAGATGCTTCTCCGGATTCATTCATGTATCCATATATATATAAGAGTAAAATGTAGCTTGCATACTGCAAGCAGATCAACAACACTAATTTCATGTCGGCATCATATCGGGAAGGCCGTTAAAAGAAAAAAAAATGGATTGAAAATATTCTGATTATTCGCTGCAATTTATTCGTCCGGCATCGAACCCGGGTCTTCCTGGTGATACATACTATGCAGCACAATAGAAGATCACCATCTCTAACTATCTGTGAAAATTCAAGCAGAAATATTATCTGCAACTGCCTCAAACGACGTCCTACTTTTCCCTTATATTTCTTATGAGAGAAATGTTAATGTGCTCTGGCATCGAACCCAGGAATAGTTCGGTCTTATAAAAATTATTTTCTTAATTCAATTTTAACCATACATCTTCCAGCCAAGCACGAACTTCCTATCATTTCGGTAAGTGCATCAAAAAAATTATGAAATACTAACCCAATGTATTTTAAACGGGAGACATATTTACCGCCCGGCATCGAACCCGGGTCTTTCAGGTGAAATTACCTATGCGACATAATAGAAGATATCAATCTTTAACTATGTGCGAAAATTCAAGCAGATATATTGGCTGCAACTGCCTCAATCGAAGTCTTACTTTTCCCTTATATTCCTTATGAGAGAAACGTTATTGTGCTCTGGCATCAAACCCAGGAATAGTACGGTCTTATGAAAATTTTTTTCTTAAACCAATTCTTACCTTACACTTTCCGGCTAAGCACGAACTTCCTATTATTTCGAGAAGTGCATAAAAAAAAATAATGAAAAACTGCTCCCATGTATTTTAAAGGGCAGATCTTTGCATCGTCCTAGAATCGAACCCAGGATATTTTTTGTGAAAGTCATTAATGTTTTCGAAAGTCCAAGACCATAAATATAGGCACCTTGAGTTTTATTTCTCTACCTATCCGGAAAGTATTTTTTTTAAATTCCCAAAAATCACGGCAATGCATTTAAACGGGAAAAATCGGGACTTTGGGGCCCTCTGGAATCGAACCCATGACACTGAGGATCAAAAACGCTTTTTTCCTGGGGGTTTCACGTTATGGTCAATACGTCATAAAAATTTCAAGGCAATGACCCTTGTAGTTTAGCCTGTGAATTTGTATCCTATCTATATAGCTATATAGCTATATAGCTATATATATGAATGAATCCGGAGAAGCATCTATATATAATAGATAGATATATACGAGTAAAATGTAGCTTGCATACTGCAAGCAGATCGGCAACACTATTTTCATGTCGGCATCATATCCGGACGGCCATCAAAAGAAAAAAAAAGATTGAAATTTTTCTTAAAATTTGCCTAAATTCCATCGTCTGGCATCGAACCCGGGTCTTTACTGTGAACTTACTATGCAGCACAATAGAACATCACCATCTCTAACGATGTGTGAAAATTCAAGCAGAAATATGGGCTACAACTGCCTGAAAAGACGTTCTAATTTTCACGAATTTAAATGGCTCTCTGGATTCGAACCAAGGACGATCTTGGAAATCTAAAAAATGCTTCTGAAAGTTATTCATGATCTCTATCTATATGCCGAATTTCAAGTTTCTATATAATTGGGAAATGGTTCCAAAAAATTCTTAAAAAATCGGATCATTTACTGATTGTAGAGACGCCTGGTGGTAAAACCAGGAAACATTGGTAGCTGTGAATTCACAGTTTGATTAGTAATGACTTGATTTTATCTTATGCAAAGTTTCAAGTAGATATAATATCGGGAAGCACCTAAAATGTGTTTCCGTAATCTCCATAAGAAATGCATTGAGGAATGTAAATGGCCCTCTGGGATCGAACCAAGGACGATAAGGGAATATTTAAAATTTGATTATGAAATATAATTATGATATCTAACGCCATGCCGAATTTCAAGTTTCTATGCCATCGTAAAAGGGTTCAAAAAAAAACTTAAAAATCGCCGCAATGCATTTTAAACGGCCGACTTTTGCCCCGTCCTAGCATCGAACCTAGGATAATATTCCTAGATATCTTTATAGTTTTCTTTTGATATGGGGGGCATCTAGCGATCCCTCGAGTTTCAACTCTCTCCTTTTCCGGGAAGTGCCTCAAATAAATTTTCGAAAATCCCCGCCATGTAATCTTATGGGGAAAATCGCGACTTTGGGGCCTTCTGGAATCGAACCCATGATACCGAGGATCAAAGTCGCTTTTTTCCTGGGGGTTTCACGTTATGGTCAATACGTGGTAAAAATTTCGAGTCAATGACGCCAGTAGTTTAGCCTGTGAATTAGTATCCTATCTGGGTATCTGGGTATCTGGGTATATCATGAGTGAATTATGGCGGTTACACGTTATGGCCAATATGTCGTAAAAATTTCAAGTCAATGACTCTTGTGGTTTAGGCTGTGAGTTTGTATCCTCTCTCTCTATATATATATATATGGATACATGAATGAATCCGGAGAAGCATCTATATCTATTATCTATTATATATAGACGCTTCTCCGGATATACTTATATATATATACGAGTAAAATGTAGCTTGCATACTGCAAGCAGATCGACAACACTATTTTCATGTCGGCATCATATCGGGACGGCCATGAAAAGATAAAAATGGATTGAAATTTTTCTTAAAATTCGCTGAAATTCCATCGTCAGGCATCGAACCTGGGTCTTTACTGTTGAACTTTTTATGCAGCACAATAGAAAATCACCATCTCTAACTATGTGTGAAAATTCAAGCAGAAATATGAGCTACAACTGCATCAAAAGACGTTCTAATTTTCACGAATTTAAATGGCTCTCTGGATTCGAACCAAGGACGATCTTGGAAATCTAAAAAATGTTTCGGAAAGTTATTTATGATCTCTATCTACATGCCGAATTTGAAGTTTCTATATTGTTGGGAAAGGGTTCAAAATAATTATTGAAAATCGGATCAGTTACTGATATTTGAGACGCCTGGTGTCGAACCCAGGACACATTGACAGCTGGGAATACACAGTTTGATTTGTATACACTTAATCTTTCTTAGTGCAAAGTTTGAAGTCTTTATCGTGCCGGGAAGTACCTATAATTTGTTTCCGTTATCTCCGTAAGAAAGGCATTGAGGAATTTCAATGGCCCTCTGGGATCGAACCAAGGACCATCAGCGAATATGTAAAATATGATCCTGAAATGAATTATTGATCTCCAACTCCATGCCGAATTTCAAGTTTCCATGCCATCGGGAAAGGGTCCAAAATAAATCTTAAAAATCGCCACAATGCAATTTAAACGGCCGATTTTTGCCCTGACCTAGCATCGAACCCAGGATATTTTCCGTAAAACTCATTTCTGTTTTCGATAGATCATGTTCATATATATAGGCTTCTTGAGTTTTGATTCGATACCTATCCGGGAAGTATTTTTTTAAAATTCCCGAAAATCAGAGCAATGCATTTAAACGGGAAAAATCGGGACTTTGGGGCCCTCTGGAATCGAACCCATGACACTGAGGTTCAAAATCACAATTTTTCTGGAGGTTACACGTTATGGCCAATATGTCGTAAAAATTTCAAGCCATTGACGCAAGTGGTTTAGCCTGTGACTTTGTATCCTCTCTATATATATATATATATATGAATATATATATATATGAATATATATATATATGATACGAGTAAAATGTTGCTTGCATACTGCAAGCAGATCGACAACACTATTTTCATGTCGGCATCATATCGGGACGGCCATCAAATGAAAAAAATGGATTGAAATTTTTCTTAAAATTCGCTGAAATTCCATCGTCTGGCATCGAACCCGGCTCTATACTGTTGAAATTACTATGCAGCACAATAGAACATCGCCATCTCTAATTATGTGTGAAAATTCAAGCAGAAATATTGGCTACAACTGCCTCAAAAGACGTTCTCATTTTCACGAATTTAAATGGCTCTCTGGATTCGAACCAAGGACGATCTTGGAAATCTAAAAAATGTTTCTGAAAGTTATTTATGATCTCTATCCACATGCCGAATTTCATGTTTCTATATTGTTGGGAAAGGGTTCAAAATAATTATTGAAAATCGGATAAGTTACTGATATTAGAGACGCCTGGTGTCGAACCCAGGACACATTGACAGCTGGGAATGCACAGTTTGATTTGTATACACTTGATTTTTCTTAGTGGAAAGTTTGAAGTCTTTATCGTGCCGGGAAGTACCTATAATTTGTTTCCGTTATCTCCGTAAGAAATGCATTGAGGAATTTTAAATACCCTCTGGGATCGAACCAAGGACCATCAGCGAATATGTAAAATTTGATCCTGAAATTTATTATTGATCTCCAACTCCATGCCGAATTTCAAGTTTCCATGCCATCGGAAAAGGGTCCAAAAAAAATCTTAAAAATCGCTACAATGCAATTTAAACGGCGGATTTTTGCCCCGACCTAGCATCGAACCCAGGATATTTTCCGTAAAACTCATTTATGTTTTGGATAGATCATGACCATATATATAGGCTCCTTGAGTTTTGATTCAATACCTATCCGGAAAGTATTTTTTTTTAATTCCCGAAAATAAAAGCAATGCATTCAAACGGGAAAAATCGGGACTTTGGGGCCCTCTGGAATCGAACCCAAGACATCGAGGTTCAAAATCGCATTTTTTCTGGAGGTTATACGTTATGGCCAATATGTCGTAAAAATTTCAAACCATTGACGCAAGTGGTTTTGCCTGTGACTTTGTATCCTCTCTCTCTATATATATATATATATATGAATATATGATATATGAATGAATCCGGAGAAGCATCTATATATAATAGATATATATATATACGAGTAAAATGTTGCTTGCATACTGCAAGCAGATAGACAACAATAATTTCATGTCGGCATCATATCGGGACGGCCCTCGCTGTAATTTAATTGTCTGGCATCGAACCCGGGTCTTCCTGGTAAGCTTACTATGTAGCACAACAGAAAATCACCATCTCTTACTATGTGTGAAAATTCAAGCAGAAATATTGGCTACAACTGCCTCAAACGACGTTCTACTTTTCAGGAATGTAAATGGCGCTCTGGATTCGAACCAAGGACGATCTTGGAAATCTAAAACATGTTCATGAAAGTTAATTATGATCTCTATCTATTTGCCGAATTTCAAGTTTCTATATTATTGGGATACGGCTCAAAATAATTATTAAAAATCGGATCAACTACTGATATAAGTGACCCTTGGTGTCGAACCCAGGAAATATATTTACGCTGTGAATGCACAGTATGATTTTAAAGTACTTGATCTTATTTTGTGCAAAGTTTGAAATCGATATCATGCCGGGAAGTACCTAAAATTTGTCTCCGTTATCTCCATAAGAAATGCATTGAGGAATGTAAATGGCTCTCTGGGATCGAACCAAGGACCATCAGCGAATATGTAAAATTTGATTATTAAATATATTTATGATATCTAAACCCATGCCAAATATTAAGTTTCCATGCCATCGGAAAAGGGTCCTAAAAAAATCTTAAAAATCGCCACAATGCATTTTAAACGGCCGATTTTTGCCTCGACCTAGCATCGAACTTAGGATATTTTCCGTAAAACTCATTTATGATTTCGATAGATCATTACCATATATATAGGCTCCTTGAGTTTTATTTCTCTACCTATCCGGAAAGTATTTTTTTTTTATTCCCGAAAATCACGGTAATGCATTTAAACGGGAAAAATCGGGACTTTGGGCCCCTCTGGAATCGAACCTATGACACTGAGGATCAAAGTCGCTTTTTTCCTGGGGGTTTCACGTTATGGCCAATACGTGGTAAAAATTTCGAGTCAATGACGCCAGTAGTTTAGCCTGTGAATTAGTATCCTATCTGGGTATCTGGGTATCTGGGTATATCATGAGTGAATCCGGAGAAGCATCTATATATAATAGATAGAGAGGATACAAACTCACAGGCCAAACCACAAGCGTCATTGACTTGAAATTCTTAGGACATATTGGCCATAGAGTGTAACCGCCAGAAAAATTGCGATTTTGCACCTCAGTGTCATGGGTTCGATTCCAGGGGGCTCCAAAGTCCCGATTTTTCCCGTTTAAATGCATTGCTTAGATATTCGGGAATTAAAAAAAAAATACTTGCCGGATAGGTAGAGAATCAAAACTCAAGGAGCCTTTATATATGGTCATGATCTATCGAAAACATAAATGAGTTTTACTAAAAATATCCTGGGTTCGATGATAGGTCAGTGCACAAATCGGCCGTTTAAAATGCATTTAGGCGATTTTTAAGATTTTTTTTGGACCCCTTTCCAATGGCAGGAAACTTTTAATTCGGTATGAGGTTGGATACTATAAAAATATATCATAATCGAATTTTGCATATTCACTGATGGTCCTTGGTTCGATCCCAGAGGGATATTTATATTCCTCAATGCATTTCTTACGGAGATAACGGAAAAAAATTTTAGGTACTTCCCGGCATGCTATTGACTTAAAACTTAGCATGATAGAAGAACCAGTCCTAACAAATCAAACTGTGCATTCATAGCTACCAATGTGTCCTGGGTCCGACACCAGGTGTCTCTGCAATCAGAAGTTGATCCAATTTTTAGGAAATATTTTGAAACCTTTCCCAATAAAATAGAAACTTGAAATTTGGCATAAAGATTGAGATCATTGATAACTTTCAGAAACATTTTTTAAATTTCCAAGATCGTCCTTGGTTCGAGTCCAGAGAGCCATTTACATTCGTGAACATTAGAGCGTCTTTTGAGGCAGTTGTAGCCAATATTTCTGCTTGAATTTTCACACTTAGTTAGAGATGGTGATCTTCTATTGTGTTTCATAGTAGGTTTTCCAGTAAGACACGGGTTCGATGCCAGACGATGAAATTTCAGCGAATTTTAAGAAAAAATTAAATCCTTTTTTTTCTTATGAGGACCGTCCCGATGTGATGCCGATATGAAATAAGTATTGCCGATCTGCTTGCAGTATGCAAGCTACATTTTACTCGTATATATATATATATATATATATATATGATATATGAATGAATCCGGAGAAGCATCTATACATAATAGATAGATATATATATATATATATATATATATATATATAGAGAGAGAGGATACAACTCACAGCCTAAACCACAAGAGTGATTGAGCTGAAATTTTTACGGCGTATTGGCCATAACGTGTAACCAACAGAAAAATTGCGATTTTGATCCTCAGTGTCATGGGTTCGATTCCAGAGGGCCCCAAAGTCCCGATTTTTCCCGTTTAAATGCATTGCTTTGATTTTCGGGAATTAAAAAAAAATACTTCCCGTATAGGTAGAGAATTAAAATTTAAGGAGCCTATATATAAGAACATGATCTATCGAAAACATAAATTGGTTTAACGGAAAATATCCTGGGTTCGATGCTAGGTCGGGGCAAAAATCGGCCGTTTAAAATGCGTTGTGGCGATTTTTAAGATTTTTTTTGACCCCTTTCCGAATGCGTGGAAACTTGAAATTTGGCATGGGGTTAGAAATCATAAAAATATTTCATAAGAAAATTTTATATATTCGCTGAGGGTCCTTGGTTCGATCCCAGAGGGCCATTTGCACTCCACAATGCATTTCTTATGGGGATAACAGAAACACATTTTAGGTACTTCCCGGTATGATATCGACTTCAAACTTTGTACGAAATTAGATCAATTCCTAGCAAGTACTTTTGAGCTTTTACAGCTTCCAATACGTCCAGGGTTCGACACCAGGCGTCTCTACAATCAGTCGCTGATCCGATTTTTAAGAATTATTTTGATCCCCTTCCCAATAATATTAAAACTTGAAATTCGGCATATATATAGAACTTATAGATACATTTCGAAAACACATTTCCAAACATTTCCTAGATCGGCCATGGTTCGAATCCAGACAGCTATTAACATTCGTGAAAAGTAGGTCTTCGTTTGAGGCAGTTGCAGCCAATATTTCTGCTTGAATTTTCACACCTATTTAGAGAAGATGATCTTCTGATGTGATGCATAGATTTTTCACCAAAAAACCGGGTTCGATGCCAAAAAATTAAATTGAAGCGAATTTTAAGAATATTTTCAATCCTTTTTTTCCTTTCCGGGACCGTCCCGACATAATGCCGTTATGAAATTAGTGTTGTCGATCTGCTTGCAGTATGCAAGCTACATTTTACTCGTAATAGATATAGGGGATCAAAATTCTAACCATGTTCCACAAGTGCCACTGACTTGAAATTTTTACGACGTATTGGCTATAACGTGTAACCTCCAGAAAACATCCGACTTTGAACCTCGGTGTCATAGGTTCGATTCCAGAAGGCCCCATAGTCGCGATTTTCTCCATAAAGATACATGGTAGGAATTTTCAAACATTTTTTTGAGGCACTTTCCGGAAAAGTAGAGAGTTGAAACTCGAGGGACCGCTAGAAGCCGTGCATATCCAACAAAAATCTAAAGGACATTTTCGAATATTATCCTTGGATCGATGCTAGGTGGGGGCAAAAACGGGCCGTTTAAAATGCATTGTGGCGATTTTTAAGATTTTTTTTGGACCCATTCCCGACTGCATAGAAACTTGAAATTCGGCATGTGATTAGAATTCATAAATATATTTCATAATCAAATTTTACATGTTCGCTGATGGTCCTTGGTTCGATCCCAGAGAGCCATTTACATTCCTCAATGCTTTCTTATGGAGATAACGGAAACAAATTTTAGGTACTTCCAGGCATGCTATCGACTTCAACATTTCCATAAGATAAGAACTAGTCCTTTCAAATCAAACTGCGCATTCACAGCTATCAATGTGTCCTGGGTTCGACACCAGGCGTCTCTACAATCAGTAACTGATCCGATTTTCAATAATTATTTTGAACCCCTTCCCAATAATATAGAAACTTAAAATTCGGCGTATGGATAGACATCATAAATAAATTTCAAAAACATGCATTAAATGTCTTAGATAGTCCTTGGTTTGAATCCAGAGAGCCTTTCACCTTCTTGAAAAGTAGGACGTCGTTTGAGGTAGTTGCAGCTAATATTTCTGCTTGAATTTTCACACATAGTTAGAAATGGTGATCTTCTGTTGTGCTGCATAGTAAGTTCACCGGTAAGACCCGGGTTCGATGCCAGACGATTAAATTGCAGCGAATTTTAAGAAAAATTTCAATCCTTTTTTTTTCTTTTGAGTACCGTCCCGATATGTTGCCGATATGAAATTAGTGTTGTCGATCTGCTTGCAGTTTGCAAGCTACATTTTACTCGTAAATGCAGTGTATGGGACACGTGTCATATCCAGGAATTAGAAAAGGCACACCGAAAGCGGATACGTTATTTAAAGAATTTCTATGTTAAAAGAGTAATTGTTAGTCAGATGATAAAGGACACGGGATGGGAATCTTTAGAAGATAGAACATTTATACGAAGGATAAATCTACTAATTATGTTCAGGGAAAGTACGTTCTCAGAAGATGTAACTGATATAATCCGACTTCCCTGTTATGCAGGCACCTTCTGATACTGCCACAAAGATTAGGGAAATGGATGCTATAAAAAGAATCGATTTTAAGAATTCATTTTTGTCCGCGAAGTATACGCGAAAGTAACCGTTTGGGAAAATAGAGTCAAGGTGCTTGCACCCCCTGCCCCTATTCCGGGCTGGAATAGGGGCAGGGGGGCAATATACGAACTGGTATTCCGGATAAAACGAACTAATATTCCGGATAAAACGAACTGGTATTCCGGATTGAACGACCTGGTATTCCGGATAAAACGAACTGGTATTCCGGATTGAACGACCTGGTATTCAGGATAAAACGAACTAATATTCCGGATAAAACGAACTGGTATTACGGATAAAACGATCTGGTATTCCGGAAAAACGAAATGGTATTCCGGATTAAACGAAATGTAATTCCGGATAAAAAGAAATACTATTCCGGATAAAACAAACTGGTATTCAGGATTGAACGAACTGGTATTCCGGATTGAATGAACTGGTATTCCGGATAAAACAAACTATTATTCCGGATAAAACGAACTGGTATTCCGGAAAAACGAAACGGTATTCCGGAATAAACGAACTAATATTCTGGATAAAACGAACTGGTATTCCGGATTGAATGAACTGGTATTCCGGATAAAACGAAATAATATTCCGGATAAAACAAACTGGTATTCCGGAAAAACGAAATGGTACCCCGGATTAAACGAACTAATATTCCGGAAAAACGAAATGGTATTCCGGAAAAACGAGATTGTATTCCGGATAAAACGAACTATTATTCCGGAAAAACGAAATGGTATTCCGGATTAAACGAACTAATATTCCAGATAAAACGAACTGGTGTTCCGGATTGAATAAACTGGTATTCCGGATAAAACGAACTATTATTCCGGAAAAACGAAATGGTATTCCGGATTAAACGAACTAATATTCTGGATAAAACGAACTAATATTCCGGAAAAACGAAATGATATTCCGGATAAAACGAACTATTATTCCGGTTAAAAAGAACTTGTATTCCGGATAAAACGAAATGATATTCCGGATAAAACGAACTGGTATTCCGGAAAAACGAAATGGTATTCCGGATTGAACGAACAGGTATTCTGGATAAAACGAAGTAATATTCCGGATAAAACGAACCAATATTCCGGATAAAACGAACTGGTATTCCGGAAAGACGAAATGGTATTCCGGATTGAGCAAACTGGTATTCCGGATAAAACGAAGTAATATTCCGGATAAAACGATCTAATATTTCGGATAAAACGAACTGGTATTCCGGAAAAACGAAATGGTATTCCGGATTGAACGAATTGGCATTCCGTAAAAAACGAACTAATATTCCGGATAAAACGAACTAATATTTAATGTACAGGCCATAACGTGTAGTCCGTAAGATCATGCTCTAGCAAGTCATCCTGTGCATTCACAGCTGCCAATATGTCCTGGGTTCGACACCATGGGTCTCTAAAATATATAACTGTTACGATGTTTAAGAATTTTTTTAAACCCTTTCCCGATAATAAAGAAACTTAAAACTTGGCATGTAAATAAAGAACATAAATACATTTCAAATACGAGTTTTATGTTTCCTTGATCGTCCTTGGTTGATCCCAGAGAGTCATTTACATTATCGTTCGCATTTCTGATGGGGGTATTGGAGTCTTATTTCAGGACCTTCCCGGCATGATATGCACTTCAAATTTTGTATTCATTAAGAACAGATCCTAACAAATTATTATGCCTATTCGCATCTTCCAATAGGTTCTGGGTTCAACACCAGACGTTTGCAAAAATTAGAAATTGCTACGATTTTTAAGATGTTTTTAATCCCTCACTGATAACTTGGAAACTCAAAACATGGCACATGAATAAAGATTATAAATGAATTTCATATGCTTGCGATAAGCAAGCATCTTTTACTCGTATAGATATATACTCACTCACTGGGGATGAAAATTCGAACCATGGTCCGCAAGTGTCACTGACTTGATATTTTTACGACGTACTTGCCATAATGTGTAAACGCCAGAAAAAAAGGCGATTTTGAACCTCACAGTCACTGGTTTGATGTCAGAGGGACCTAAAATCCCGATTTTTTCCATATGGATGCATTGCGGGGATTCTCGAAAATTTTTTTGAGGTACTTCCCGGAAAAGTAGGAAGTTGAAATTCGAGGGATAACTAGAAGCCGTGCATATCGAAAGGAAACCATAAAGACATCAACGGAGAATATCCTTGGTTCGACTTGGAGATCAGGGCAAATATATTCCTATTTAAAATGCATTGTAGCGATTTTTAAGATTCTTTTTAATTGATTCCCGATAAGATGGAAACTGCAAACTAGGCAGGTGGATATAGATCATGAATATATTTTATGTACGCTGTTTAATGTATTGCTGATGGGCCTTGGTTCGATCCCAGAGAGTCATTTACATTCCTAAATACATTTCTTATGGAGATAACGGAAACCAATTCTAATTACTTCCCGGCATGATAGTGACTTCTAACTTTGCAGTTAATAAAGTCAAGTCGTTCCAAAATATATTGTTATTCATATCTGCCAATATGTTGGCAGATATGAATCACAAATATAATTACCGCGCAGTTCCAAATTACAGGGCATCAATTACAGTTAGTGTACGACAACAAATACCTAGGAGTCACGTTTAGCAGTAACTTATCTTTCAAAGACATATTCGAGATGCGATAGGAAAGGCGAATAGAATGCAAAGATTAACTACGTTGAGAGGTTGCTCATCGAGTGTCAAAGAAATAGCTTCTCTTATTCGTCCGAGTCTAGAAGTCTAGTCCTAGTCTAGAGTCAGCAATGATAGAGCCCCCCGTTTGGAATTCACTACAGAAGATCTGAACATCGTCGGAAACTTTTAGAAGAGTTTAATCGTTCAGAATTTATAGACGAAGTAAGTGAAATATTAGTGCCAATAAGGAGCGAACGTGATCTTGCAAGCACGGATAATTATTTTTGGTCGTTTTTTCCCCAGGCTATCAGAGATGCTAATAGGGATGAATGAATAATGGTGGTGTATTACACCCCCTGCCATACGCCTCTGGCGGCTCGCGGGGTATATATCTAAATCTAAACCGATATAATGCGGCCTCTATGTTATAAATGCCGTTCTGATACTGCAATTAGGGAAACATATGATAGAACGCTTCAAGAATATTTTTTTACGCGTACGATATGCGAAAGCAATAGATTAGGAAATAATACACAAAGTGCTTCCACCACTTGCCACAAGCCGATAGGTAGCTGGAAATGTCCTTATTAAGAAATAGATATAAAGTTTGTAACAATGGAAGAAATTGAAAGACAAAAACAATATATTTACTGTCCGGAATGTACGATTATAAAACACAATTTATGTCATTGTAATTGTAAAATAATTAGCTTTATTTTTTTCGGTATGGTTGCTGCAACCGATGCATATTAAAATTTTATCAGGCATTGAACAAGCTAAACGATACAGATTCGGGGTTAATTTTGTGGAAGTTATTAACTATTAAAAAATCCATGGCAAACAAACTTTTGCTAGAACACTATTTATTTCAAAAAACCACGATCCAGGTTTCGTAGCGTCGCTACATCTTCAGGTTATTGACCTGAAGATATACTAAAATTTTCCGTCCCATGGATTTTTATTGAACAAGCTGTTAGGAAAGCATCAGTGATTTCGAGGGAGCTAAGAAAGCGTATTTTGGCTTACTCAAACTTTGGGTATTATCGATTAAAAATACAGCTTGAGTCATGCCAAAGCGTAAAACATCCGTGAGCCCTTTGTCTTAATCGTTATAACAGCATCGATAACTGACCACACACAGGTAAAAATTCCGACGCTAGACAGCGCGTTATCTAATCCTGAATCTGGTTCTCGTTTTAGCAAACTTCGTCTACCGAACAAGCGTTAGGTAACTCGTTCGTAGTTATATGGAGAGGAAATTGAGTTATACTCACCTTTCCAAAGAAGAACAACCCTCGAAGTCCCTTGAGTCATGCTCGTTGTTCTGCAGTGATGCATGGAGTAGATCACAGAAGAAACGAAGTCGCGGGTTCGACACGAAGTTTGGGCAATGACTTCTTCCAGAGGGCAAAGGTTAAAAAGTCCAAAAATCGGTGATTAATGAGAGATTCATGAACTGTCGCTAAGGATCTGGTGCGATATTAACTGGATGATCTTACTGTAATTACGGATTACTAATTCCGTGAGGAAATAGTTCTTCCTCGTCCAATTCACGAAAGAACCTTTATAAAATTAAACTCTTAGCCTCTTTTAAAGTTCATCTGCATCTTGACACGTCTTGGTTTCTTTCACATGCCTCTGTTTACTTATTTTCGACAATGCTGAAATTAATTATGTATAGAGAGCTCTATTAATGTATAAATTTCCAAATTCAAGTTGAATATTTCGCGACAGAAAGTGAAAAATCTGTTTACTACGACATCCTTTCGCTATGACCGACCGTCGCTCACTGAAACTCTCTGCAATTACTTTGGTTGAAAGGTTTGGCGCTAAGGGCTTTTGAAGGCAACGTGCTATCTCTCCCAAGGTTGAATAGAATAGGAAGTGTATCGAAGGTAGGTACCCCAAGGAAAGGCTCTCACAGGGAACATTAACGGACTGTTACTCACCGATTCGATTCAAACTCGGTAGATTCAGAGCTTATGGTGACAAAATTAAATTTGTAAAATCATACGTTCCCTCGTGACCTAGGAGCCGAGATATTCGAGGTCAAACATTGCAAACTGACCGCCCGCCGCCCCCCCCCCCCCCCAAGACGCGGGAGTGCCGATGCTGTCGCCGCGAAAACGAAGCGCGGTCGGTAATTCGAATAGCTTTCGGCGTTTTTTTTCCACAATTCGTAAAGAATTAAATAAATTTCGATTTCATGGATTAAAAATTGATTTGTATTTACATCGTTATTTTAAACACAAAAGTGATTTTTTTCTAATAATCTCTGAAACACAGATTAAGTTCACAGTGAGCACACTTAATGAAGGTTTTATTCCCTCAAACGATTTCGTCTTGTACATTTTCTGATCGAATTTCATAAATATTTTCACTAATACAATACTGCACCGGAGTGAGATGAGAGTCGGGATGCTGCTGTATACATCCTGCTTTGAACCACTCGTATTTGATAAAATTTTTAAATCTGGGGCCTGGAATTGAAAATGCGTAAGGGATTGCAATTTTTGGATACCATCCCTCTGAAATAGGGAAATATCTAGTTGATCTAACAGCACTCGATCAGAAACCTTCCGCACGAAGTCTTTCCGCATTCTAAAAATATCTGATTTTTGCCAGCACATGACTTTCTCCATATATATAAGATGTAAATATTTAACTACGACATTATTTTCGAACTCTAGATTCAATATAAACTTGGAAGATGAGTGATTAATTTATATATTATTGTCTTTGACGTCAAAAACATTATACAAAATGTTTTTCGGGATATGATCGATGAAAAACGATGAAATTGGCCTTTCGCCCACAGAGCCCACAAAGCACATAATCAGCAACTTCCGGTTTATCAGTATTTCATGAATAACTCCTAAACAATCAGTGATACAAAAATATGTTTCCTACAAAAGTTGGAGTAAATAAAATTTTCTAAAACTTTTATTGTTAATAGTAAATACCTAAATATCAAATTAATGGAGTTAATTTGCCAAAACGGAAACGAGCTTCGAATTATAAAACTCGACTTCCGGTTAACCGATTTACTCCAAAATCACTAATCACTAATCAACTCTGACAGATCACACACCCCAGTGCTATATATGAAGTTTGGTATTGATACAGCTAATAGTGTTCACGTTAGAGCGCCCACAAGCACACACACATACACACAGACATCATTCTGAAAATGGTCTAAACGAGTTCTAGGGACCCCAAAACGTGTATTTCCGGTGAAATCTCGAAGTCGATTTTTTTCAAAAAAACAATAAAAAAATTTTTCTCTATACTACGTATATGGAGAAAGTAAAAATACACATCCAGTGGCTGAATAAGTCCCGTGGTCGTTGGAAAATCACTTTAATATCTGATTTCTGAATCTACCAAGTTTGAATCATCCGTTAGTGTCCTTAAAATCAAAAAGACATCTTCGAATATTGTCCATGGTTCGATGCTAGGTCGAGGCAAAAATTGGCCGTTTCAAATGCATTGCGGCGATTTTGAAGATTCATTTTGGACCCCTTTCCGATGTCATGGAAACTTTTAATTCGACATGTGGTTAGTGATCATGAATATATTTCAAATAAAACTTTTTACATATTCGCTGATGGTCCTTGGTTCGATCCCAGAGGGCCATTTACACTTCTCAATGCATTTCTTATGGAGATAACGGGAACACAATTTAGGTACCTCCCGGCATGCTATCGACTTCAAACTTTGCATAAAATAAGAACAAGTCCTTACAAATCAAACTGCTACCAACGTGTCCTGGGTTCGACACCAGGCGTCTCTACAATCAGTGGTTGATCCGATTTTTAAGAATTATTTTGAACCCATTCCAAATACTATAGAAACTTGAAATTCGGCATGTAGATAGAGATCACAGATACATTTCAAGAACATGTTTTAGATTTCCTAGATCGTCCTTGGTTCGAATTCAGAGAGCCTTTCACATTCTTGAAAGTAGGACGTCTTTTGAGGCAGTTGTAGCCAATATTTCTGCTTGAATTTTCACACACAGTTAGAAATGGTGATCTTCTGTAGTGCTGCATAGTAAGTTTACCAGGAAGACCCGGGTTCGATTCCAGACGATTAAATTGCAGCGAATTTTAAGAATATTTTCAATCCTTTTTTTTTCTTTTGAGGACCGTCCCGATATGATGCCGATATGAAATTAGTGTTGTCGATCTGCTTGCAGTATGCAAGCAACATTTTACTCGTAAATGCAGTGTATGGGACAAGTGTCATATCCAGGAATAAGAAAAGCACAACGAAAGCGGATACGTTATTTAAAGAATTTCTATGTTAAAAGAGTAAATGTTACTTAGATGATATTGGACACGGGATGGGAATCTTTAGAAGATAGAACATTTATACGAAGGATAAATCTACTAAATAAGTTCAGAGAAAGTACGTTCTCAGAAGATGTAACTGATATAATGCGACCTCCCTGATATGTAGGCACCTTCTGATACTGCGGGGAAGGTTTGGGAAATAGATGAAAAAACGAATCGATTTTAAGCATTCATTTTGTCCGCGAAGTATACGCGAAAGTAACCGTTTAGGAAAAAGGAGTCAAGGTGCTTGCACCCCCTGCCCCTATTCCGGATTAAACGAACTGGTATTCCAATTAATACGATCTGATTTCCGGATCAAACGAACTGATATTCCGGAAAAACGAAATGGTATTCCGGATTGAACGAACTGATATTCCGGATGAAACGAACTAATATTCCGGATAAAAAGAACTAATATTCCGGATAAAACGAACTGGTATTACGGAAAAACGAAATGGTATTCCGGATTGAACAAACCGGTATTCCGGCTAAAACGAACTAATATTCCGGATAAAACGAACTGGAATTCCGGAAAAAACGAACAAATATTCCGGATAAAACAAACTTATATTCCGGATAAAACGAACTAGTATTCCAGAAAAACGAAATGGTATTCCGGATTGAACGAACTAATATTCCGGATAAAACGAACTAATATTCCCAAAAAAACGAACTGGTATTCCGGATTAAACGAAATGGTATTCCGGATAAAAACTGAATTCTGGATAAAACAAACTGAATTCTGGATTAAACGAAATAATATAAGGATTAAACGAAAGGGTATTCCGGATAAAACGAACTGATATTACGGATCAAACGATCCAATATTCCGGATAAAACGAACTAATATTCCGGATTAAAAGAACTGGTATTCCGGATTGAACGAACTGGTATTCCGGATAAAACGAACTATATTCCGGATAAAACGAACTCATATTCTCTCTCATAAGAAATGCACGTAAAGTTCGTTTTGATCGATTGCAGACATTTTTTCTTTTGCAGAATTAAAGCAGAAATAATGGTCGTACGATATCGAGATGAACACCAAAAGAAAGGAAATTGAACAAAGATTCTTATTTTTGTCGTCGAATATCGTATTCGAGTCGAAATTAAGAGAATTCCGACAAAAAAGACGCAATATTCGTGTGATTTTGTGGGCATAAACAAGTCCCTAACAACGAAGGTTATTGTTGAATTGAACTCTCACAGGAATATGTGGGATACGTAGGTACCGTGTGTTGTTGGATATTAAACAGTTTATACAACAACAAATACTTATTCCTCTGTCATTATTTGCTGTAGACAAAGTATCGTACTTTTAAGCTAAAAAATTATGTAATAGGTCGTATTGCATTATCATAAATGGAGGAGAAATTGATGAAACTGTTTTCTTCCAAATGGTATTCCAGGAGAACTGTTGTAGTTACGAGGCTGAAATTTTCATCAATTATAGAATAGACTGTCTTCTGTGTTTTTCTGATACGACATTTTCAGGAAAAGTAATCGAATTACGAAAGATGCGATGTTTTTCAAGATGGCCGGCCATTGGATGCACTAAATCTGTTTTTATTAACTCTGTAGACGAAACTATTAGAGCTGAGAAGTCGAGAATTACATAGAGCATAGAGAAAAGAACGCAGAGTTTAACAGTGACAGTAATTTTGGAGGCCTTTGTGGATTTGGTAGTAAAATTTAGAACTGAATTCCAAAATTAATGATAAATCGAAGATGGTAGTGGCCTAAACTCCCCCTTCGTAAAACTACAACTTGTAAACTCATTCGTTATGCCTCACTTCGACTATTGTGATATAGTCCATCAGGATCTGATCATAGCCATCAAATTACAGCGCATGCAAAACTCGGCCGTGAGTTTACTTTCAACTTTAAAAGTACGATAACGTTTCGGAATATTACTCCAAGCTATCTTTGCTACAACTAGATTGGAGTCGGAAGCATCACATTTTGTCCAGCACCAATAGATTTTTAGCGACAATTTATTTATTTATTTATTTATGTATTTATTTATTTATTTATTTATTTATTTATTTGTGTATTTATTTATTTATTTATTTATTCAAATCTTACATACGGCATAACAATGCCAATTTAAAGTGAAATATAAAAATATACATATAGTAAAGTAATAAATATAAATAGTTAAAAAGTGACATAAAATATAGAGGAAAAAAAAACAAATATAAAGGTAGATTTTACAATTTTGTGGATCTGGTGTGTGGTAAGCTCAGGTTCAAAAATGTCCGTTTAGATAGGGAGAAAGGGTCAATAGAAGGAGGAATTCATCAGAAGACGAAAGAAAAGGGAGTTCTTGATAAGTGAAAGTCTAAGAGTAGTATAGTGAAGTAAAGATGTCAAACGGGCTGTTTGGAACACGATAATTGATAAGTTAAGGCAGGACAGTCATAAAGGGAGTTCAGCAGTGAATGTAAGAAGGATAAATCATGTTATGATCTATTGACAGATTCCAAGGATAGTTAAAATAGAATTTTTAGAGGCTTGACGGAAGGAACTCTGGCTTTTACAATTCTGAGAAAGAAGTTCTCTCTAATGAGGAAAGATTTTTAGCAACAAGATCACCTAAATATATTAACTCCTTATTCACATATTTTGGATTCCATTCATGACCTTGCAACGAGAGGTTGCAAGAAACTCTTGATTCCCCAGCACAGAACTGAAATGTTCCATAAATCGATTACAGTCACAGCTAGCCACCTCTGGAACCAGAAATAAAAATCTGATGTGTCCAGCACATGACTTTCTCCATGTATAAAATGTAAATATTTATCGACGAAAGTATTTTCTATATTCAATCTAAACTTGGAAGATAATTATTAATTTATATTATTATAATTTATGATATGATAATTTATAATTTATATTATTATAATGATTAATTTATATCATATTATCTTCTAACATTATAAATAATGTTTTTCGGGACGTGATCGATGAAAAACGATGAAATTGGCCATTCGCCCACAGCGCCCAGAGCGCCCAAAAAGTACATAATCAGCAACTTCCGGTTTATCAGTATTTCACGAATAACTCCTAAACAATCAGTTACACAAAAATATGTTTAATACAAAAGTTATAGTAAATTCAATTTTCTAAAACTTTTGTACTTAATAATCTATACCTTTATAGTATATTAATGGAGATATTTTGCAAAAACGGAAATTTGCTTCGAAGAATAAAGCTCGACTTTCGGTTAACCGATTTACTCCAAAAACTAATCAACTCTAACGACACCCACCACATTGCTATATATGAAATTTGGTGTTGATCCGACAAATAGTTTTCACGTTAGAGCGCCCACAAGCACACACACACACACAAACACATCATTCCGAAAATGGTCAAAACGTGTTCTAGGGACCCCAAAACATGTATTTCCGTTGAAATCTCGAAGTTGATTTTTTTCATGAAAACAATACTTTCTCTTTACTATGCATATGGAGAAAGTAAAAATAAACTTCCGTCTTCAGCTTCAAGATTAAATGCCACAATCATCTCTTAATCATACAAAGCAGAACTTAATCGCAAGGAATCGCACAACTTCATGCACTCATTGAGATCACAAACTTTCTTGGCCTTCCTTCCTCATCTTCAGATAATCTCTACTCCTTATCTTATCCTCCCTCCAAACGAATATTTTTATTGCAATATATCCTTTTATTCATTACTCTATAATCCTCATTGTATTTTCTTCTTTGTCTTTTTTCAGTGTTTTGAACCGTTTTCACTTATTTATAATCTAAATACTTAACGAGCTTTTACCAAGCGAGATTATGTTTATAATGTTTATATGTTCGGTATGTCTATTATGTTCATATAATTTAACATGTAATTGACAAAACTAGTTTGAGCTAGTTAGATGGATGACTATGCTTAGTAGGTGATGAGTATGCTTAAAATCCGATGACTATGCTTAGTAAGTGATGAGTATGCTTAGAGCACGATGACTATGCTTAGTAAGTGATGAGTATGCTCAGTATGTGATGAGTATGCTTAGAATCCGATGACTATGCTTAGTAAGTGATAAGTATGCTCAGTAAGTGATGAGTATGCTTAGAATCCGATGACTATGCTTAGTAAGTGATTATCAAAAGAAGCTTTTTGATAAATTAATCACTACCGGGGAGGAGATATTGTCATTCCAGTTATATAAACTTACGCGATCTTAGGGAGAAAACAAAAGAGAGAAATACAGGGAAGTATTTTCCAGGACAGATGGTTACTTTTGGTTCCAGCGAAGTATTAGAGAAGTTAATAGCTCTACAGGTTAGTTAGGGATGTCGGTGTTTTACACCCCCTGCCACGCGCCTCTGTCGGATTGCAGGGTATGTAAATGTACTCAAGTAGAGGTAAGGAAGAGGTGCACCATTTCTCTTACTCTCCTTAAATAACATCTCCTCTAAGAATTCCACTTTGCATTCTCCTTTTTCTGATTGATGCACCGAATTTTCCCTTTCATATGAACGACCTGTTTTAACCCATTAAATATACGTCTTTTGGCATTTTCCATAAGAGAGGCGTCCTCGACTTATGGGGGTCCCATATACAAGATCGGTGGCGTCATTCGAGAATTCTTTCCTCTCTCTGGACCACACGCACCTCGTTCATCTCTTACTCTCACTTCTTCCAAAAGAGATCGAGAGTTTAGCTCTTAATTCCAAAACGAAATGAAGTATCAGTAGATTTCATGCTGAGTGCTATTTCTCTTCCACTCGACGAACTATGTATTCGTCATTCAAAATATCATACAAATTTTTGTGTGTCCTTAAAGGTCCAATAGAGTACTATTATAATGATATTTGTCAGTCCAGAGTATCCTTGGTTCGACTCTGGACGACTAGAATCGTATCTCTCATAAGAAATGCACGTAAAGTTCGTTTTGATCGATTGCAGACATTTTGTCTTTTGAAGAATTAAATCAGAAATAATGGTCGTACGAAATCGAAACGAACACCAAAAGAAAGGAAATTGAACAAAGATTCTTATTTTGGTCGTGGAATATCGTATTCGAGTCGAAATTGAGAGAATATGGACGAAAAAGACGAAATATTCGTGTGATTTCGTGGGCATAAACAAGTCCCTAACAACGGAGGTGATTGTTGAACTAAACTCCCCTACGAACACACGGGAATGATAGCCTAGTAACAAAGATACAGGCAAAGAAGAGCCGACAATTTATGTCAACGAAACCATAAATAGTCCTGTCAAATTAGACAATGGAAAGGGTCCGACCGAGTAATATTTCCTTCAAAGAGCATATTCGAAATAGGAAAGGTGAATTGGATGCAAAGGTTAGCAAGTACAATTCTGATGTTCATCAGAAGTAAAAGAAATGGCGTATTTTCCCCTGACCTCTATTTGAGTATTGCTGATCCTCACGAAGTAGGAATAATTTCTCGAGATGGTGGAGCAGATAGTCAATTCGACAGCAGTGTTTGCTGTGATAGAATCCCTCGGATGGAACTCTCTTAGCGATAGAAGACATCGAGGGAAGCTTTTAGATAATCAGATATAGATCACTACCGGGGAGGAGATATTAGGAGAAAAGGAGAACCCGATGACTATGCTTAGTAAGTGATGAGTATGCTTAGAATACGATGAATATGCTTAGTAAGTGATGACTATGCGTAGAATCCGATGACTCTGCTTAGTAAGTGATGAGTAAGCTTAGAATATGATGACTATGCTTAGTAAGTGATTATCAAAAGAAGCTTTTTGATAAATTCATCACTACCGGGGAGGAGATATTGTCATCCCAGTTCTAAATTTTCGCGATCTTCGGGAGAAAACAAAAAATCTGACGTGGCCAACACATGACTTTCTCCATAATTATTGAAAACAGAAGCCTATGCCTGTAATATATAAATAGCTCCAAAACAATCATTGTTATAGAAAAGTTTCATACTAAAGTTGTCGTAAAATACATTATCTATAACCTTCGTATATAATTGTATATAACTACATTGCATTCTGACAGAGGTATGTATGAAATAATTCAATTTCTGGGTAAACAACAACTTCCGGTTAACCAATATTCGGGAATAACTCCTAAACAATCAGTGTTACGAAAAAATGTTTCACACAAAAGTTGTAGTAAAGTACATTATCTACAACTTTTGTGTGTAAATATTTATACCTGTAACGCATTTTTACAGAGATATTTAAGAGACAAAATTATGTTCCGGATAAACCGTAACTTCCGGTTGAGCGATATTCTCCAAAAACTAATCAACTCTTTAAATTGTTAGGAAAATACTAAATATGAATTTTGAAAATGATCCGATAAAATATCGGATATAATTACCTTTTAAGATAGAGCGCCCACAAACTTTTTTACCACGGACACACACACAGACAGACATGTTCGGGAAAATAGCGAAAACGTGCTCTATGGGCCCCAAAACATCAATTTCCGTCGAAATCTGGAGGTCAAATTTTTTTGCGAATACAATACTTTCTCTATACTACGTATAGGGAGAAAGTAAAAATGAAGCATATTTGGCCAGCACATGACTTTCTCCATATATAAGATGTAAATATTTATCTACGACAGTATTTTCGAACTCTTTATTCTATCTAAACTTGGAAGATGAGTGATTAATTTATATCAAATTATCTTTTACGTCACGAACATTATAAGTAATATTTTTTGGGACATGTTCGATGAAAACCGATGAAATTGGCCTTTCGCCCAAAGCGCCCAGAGCGCCCACAGAGTGCATAATCAGAAACTTCCGGTTTATCAGTATTTCATGAATAACTCCTAAACAATCAGTTTTACAAAAATATATTTCGTACAAAAGTTATAGTAAATTTTATTTCCTAAAACGTTTGTAAATAATAGTATATACCTAAATATCATATTTATGGAGATATTTTGAAAACCGGAAATGAGCTTTAATGAATGAAGCTCGACTTCCGGTATACCGATTTACTCCAAAAACTAATCAACTCTGACAGCACACACCACAGTACTATATATGAAGTTTGGTGTTGATACGACTAATAGTTTTCACGTTAGAGCGTCCACTATCACACACACACATACACACAAACACACACACACACACACACACACACACACACATACACACAGACATCATTCCGAAAATGGTCAAAACGTGTTCTAGGGAACCCAAAACATGTATTTCCGTTGAAATCTCGAAGTCGAATTTTTTCATGAAAACAATACTTTCTCTATACTTCGTATATGGAGAAAGTATAAAAAGCGATACTGGGAGGTGGTTGCCAGGACAGATGGTTACTAATGGTTCGAGCGAAGTATTAGAGAAGCGAATAGCTCTCCAGGTTAGTTAGGAATGTCGGTGTTTTACACCCCCTGCCACGCACCACTGCCGGATTGGAGGGTTTAAATATGAATTAAGGCTTCGTTTACATCAATTCTGTGGACCAAAGTATTATAGCTAGGGGGTAAGGCAAGTATTTATACAGTACATAGAAAAAGTAACACAAAATCAATTCGCTTTAAGCACTTTTTATTGGAAAAAAATTCTAAACTGTCACGTAAGATCTACATGAATGTAAATGCTGACGGAATTTTTTTCAAATACTTATTCAGATAACTATTCTAATTAAGTGGATGGAAATTTTATAAATTATAGATTTGCATACTAACTCATTCACGAAAAATGTGAATATTTCAAATACGACCAAAGTGGACGCAATTTCTGTTTCAATTCATTCCGTAGACCAAAATAAAACAGCTAAGTATTTGAGAATTTCAGAGTACGTAGAAAATGTGGCATTCAATTTAACATTGTTACCTTCCGTGGCTATAATTCAGCAAGTTTGGCTGTGGGATTTATACTCACTTCCGAAAAATCGGATTCGTGAATTTTCTCTTCCGAGCCAAACTTTAACAGACAAAGGGCTGAAAGTGTTTCACCTTTCTTTGACTGTTGTAATCAATTCTGGGGGGCTATTCTGTAATTCGTCGGAATCTAGCACGTCGGAAACAGATTTTTCGGATCCGACGGCAGAAAAATCCGAGCTAACTTTCCGACGGAGCCTTTCTGTGCGATTCTGTGCGCATGTTGGATCGGAAACTTGACTTTTTCAACGTGAGGCACGGTCCTACCCATATTAGGAGGAGAATCCCGAACACTTCCGAAGGGTACGGTCACGTGTTTCATCTCAGCCAACGGAGGGCAAGCAAATAAACACATGAAGGCTGAAACTCTACGTGTAACATTTCCCGGTAGCAGAAGCAACTCATGGAATAAAGATTTAAGTAGCTATAAAAGGCTCATGGTAGACTTTTGTTGTTTCCTTGTTGAAGCTGCGGTGATGAAGGCGTTGTGGAATAATGAAACGACTGTAATTGCATTCGTTAATGTTTATGCTGTTTGTTTTTAAATATGCTGCACGTAAATATTGCGAACGAAAGGATGGTATTACTTCTGCAACTTAGGGAGTGGAACTATATTCCGCGTTATAAACATATACTGCACTTCTTCAAATAGATAAGAATTTGAGAAAAATGTGCACCTCCGAGAAAACATTTCCTCAACATTCATCTCCAACAACAATTCTAAATCGGAAACAATAATTACTAAAATTCCTGTGTAAGTCGTATAATATATCTATAGTATCTATAAATATAAAAGTATGACCAGATGGTTACACATTTAATTGAGAGATTCTGATGAACATGATTTATTATTTAACGAAGATTCAGAAACTCAAGAAAACAAATTCTGACACTCGGCCGACGATGTTAAAGATTTGCAAATTACGAACTTAGAGCGTTTCCCAACCGGACAGGCATATTGTGAGAGCTTATATTGTGATACCATACTGTGTCATAATAATAAAGGTTAACTGTTTGAGGTGTCCTATCAGTCTAAGTTTAGTCCTAGGACTGTTGCCACAGTAGTAGCGTTTCAGTTGTTGTCGCCCGTTTACATTGGGTTTCTCACAATCAAATAATAATCAAGGTTTAAATAGTAAAATTAAATTTCAAAACATCATTCGCTACATAAGTTCGCTCACGCAGAGTTTATTCGGACTTTCCAGTTATAATAATGGTGCTTTACTTATGTAGAAATTTATATATGCAGATTTGCTTCGGGTGTATTATATGAAATATTATATACAAGCATTATGTATAACGTCTACATTTACGAACGATGTTAACTCGATTGAAGGAAAGTTCCAACTTATAAGACCTTAGGCGGCCGAGGATCTTAAGCGATCTTAACATTTTTTGGTTGACTCATGCACTCAAAATATGCAACGGATTACTAGCATACCCCATCATCTTACTAATAAAAACTATTTATGGTTATTTACATTAATCATTAAAATATAGCTTAATTTTACATTAAATCCTTTGAAAGATGCGCGTTACAATAAGCTACATAATTAAGTGCGCATGCGCACGGAATCTGTCCCTCGGCCTCCGACACGATTTATCTGTCGGGCAGAATCTGCCGTCTGAAGTTAGCCCATTTTCCGACACAGAGTGTACAGAATCGCACGGAGGCTCCTCCCACATCGGATTGTGGTACTTTCCGCTATCCGTGTCGGAAAGGAGTTGCAGAATAGCCCCCCTGTAGCCAAAACCTAAAGGAAAGCAATGGCAAACTACCTCACTCCTCATCCTGCCTAGTGAACCTCATTCCTCCTGTAAGCTCTCAGTAGCTCAAGTCAGAGGGGATGAGGTACCAACTGGCCTTCGGGATGAATTCTTTCACAGACAGACACCAATGAAACTTTGACAGTTTGTAGAAAAAAACAAAGCTAATCTGTAATAGAAAAGAAATTAAGGAAATTTTCACTTTTGACGCACATCCAAGCAACAATTGGAAAATATTTACACGAATGTGTCATTATTTGATTAGTATTTGAGGTTTTCTTTAATTAATAATCGACGTCGCTGTTATATCTCCAATTATTGTCATAATTACAGCAGTTCCGTAGGTATCCTAGATGCAAAGCGTATAAGAATTGGTTACCACTGATTGATTTATTAATTTAAATTAATTTGTTACCCTAATTGATTAAGTCGCATTGTTATACTTCTGAAGGTTTCCATAGCTATGGTATCCTGGATACAAAAGGCAGAATATTTGAGTTCTGATGAAACCTTGTGTCATACATGGTCTGAACTCGTCAATTGCATCAAAACGGGTCCATATTTGAGTAGATTTTTCACAAGTTTAAGCAATTTACCGCTTAGAAACTGAATTTCTTCACCGGAATTTCGACTTTTCGATCTCTTTATCGCAAACTGCGAATGAAATGGAAGACTGTCCATCGTATTTGGTTAGATTTTGTCCGAAGCTTCAAAATTAGTCCAGAATTGACTACTTTTGCTCGATTTTAAAGAAATAGTGACACAGAAAACGGATTTTTTCTCTTTATTTTCTGGTTTTCTACGTTTTTTTAGGTTTTTCAGCTCCCTAAAAGTTAAGACTTGTTCGTAATTTTGGGAAAAAACCCAAAAAATTGAAAATTTTCGAAAAAATCCATTTTTGTTGATATTTCCGTAAATTGCTAAAAAAAATTGAATTCTAGTTCAATATTTAGAATGATCTTGTTAAGATCTTCAAAGCGATCAAAATATTACTAGTTTTCTCGAATTTTAGAAAAATACATACAAAGATAGTGTTGAGGTGACTTTGCACATAAGGACGTGCACCCAGGAAAATTCCCAAAGAAAAACGGACTCGAAAAAAAGTATGACAGGGCCGGGAATCGAACCCGGGATCTTCCTCTATCCGGGAGGTGTTCTTAACCATCTTGGGTATTCTGGCCGGGTAGCCAACGGTCCGGGTTCGATTCCCGGCCCAGTCATACTTTTTTTCGAGTCCGCATTTGCTGTTTTATTTACTTGAACCAGAGTTTCTAACTTTTGACTGCAAAATTTTCATAAATGTCGCACCGAGTTCAAATAAATGTAGGAAAATTGATGAAATTCTTTTTTCAAATGCTATTTCAAGAGAACTGTTATAAGTACGAGAAGGTTTAATAAATTATAGGCATGCGAACTTCATTCATGTTCTTGATACCACATCCTCAGGGAAAATAAACTGAATTACGAAATCTTCCACCAATTTAAATATGGCCGATTTCGACGCAAAATCTATTTTAATTGATTCTGTAGCCGAATCTATTACAGTAACATCATTAGAAATTTCACAGTTTATGGATGAAATAATGAAGAATTTAGCTGTGTGATTTGTTTTCGCTAGACACTTCCATGTTTTGTCACAATAATTTTCAAATTGGTCACATAAAATCGCCACCAAAAAAATGATATTAAATTAATGAAACAGAAATAGTTGAAATTTTTGCAGGATATAGACAAGATAACGTAAATGATAATAGAGTTAATTTTTGCAACCATAATATCGTAAGTTTCGCTACAAAAATTAGAGTGTCTTCCGAAAAATTATGCTGATTTCGAAGATGGTCGATCAGAATGCAAGTGAAACTTCAATTAACTCCGTAGCGCAAAATTTCATGGTTAACAAGACTTTGACTTGTTATAAACAAAGTAACACAAATGTAAGTGGCATTATTTTTTTAGCGATAATTCGGTATTTTGACTGCAAAAAAATTTCAAAATTTTCTCATCGGATTAACGTGAATGAGGAACGTATTGATTGTCTTATCTAATGCTTTGCCAAGAGAAATATTCCAATCAGGTAGCGAAAGTTTCATACAGACTGTTAATTGAGTTGATTTAATGTAAAAATAATTCGTATTTGTATTCGTATTTTTTAATATTTTTTAGCAGACGTACATTGGTATTTTTACTTTCTCCCTATACGTATTATAGAGAAAGTATTGTATTCGCAAAAAATTCGACCTCCAGATTTCCACGGAAATATATGTTTGGTTTATATATAGAGCACGTTTTCGCTATTTTCCCGAACATGTGTGTCTGTATGTCTGTAGTAAAAAAAGTTTGTAGGCGCTCTATCTTAAAAAGTAATTATTCGATCATTTTCTAAATTCATATTCACTATTTTACTAACAATATAAAGAGTTGATTAGTTTTTGATTAATACCGATTAACCGGAAGCTGCGGTTTATCCGGAACAAACATTTGTTTCTTAAATATCTCTGACAGAATGCAATTCAGGGATTTACATTTATTGACAAAAGTTATAGATAATGTACTTTACTACAACTTTTGTAAAAAACATTTCTTCGTAACACTGATTGTTTAGGAGTTATTCTTGAATAATGGTTAACCGGAAGTTGTTGTTTATCCAGAAATGGAAGTTCTTCATACTTATCTCTGTCAGAATTCAATTTAGGTGTATACAATTACATACAAAAGTTATAGATAATGTATTTTACTACAACTTTTGTAAGATACATTTTCCTGTAACACTCACTGTTTTGGAGCTATTTCTGTATTACCGGCATAGGCTTCTGTTTTCAATAAATATGGAGAAAGTCATGTGTTGGCCACGTCAGATTTTTTTGGAACTTTTTCGGTTAAAGTACAATTAAATCTATACGAATTGTTATTCTTTTTCAAAATCTCAACTACATCATTTCAAATGTTGAACATAATTTCGATTTACGCTAGCAATTTACGAAGAAAATGGCTATTAACGTTTCTTATTTAATTATGCCTTAGTAGATTGAATTAAATCCCTCCACGAACTTTGAATGTCTTTAACAAAATGTGGATCCTTAAATCGATTTCCCGATTCCTAACACCAATTATCGTCACTAGATAGTAAAATTGGCTGAAATACCTAACATCCTGGCTGAACTTGATCCGACTTTAATTATTAAAACATTAAATATTGAAGCATTCATTCAATGCTAGTGAATTAGCCCCGTCAACAGTGACGTAATTCAAGTGAATTTATATTTGTTACGAAAAGATTTAATAATCTCCTTACGATACTGAAAATTCGCTATGTTTTTAAGAAAGAAAACCATAAATCATTTGAAATGATATTCACAAAGGCAAAATTTTAACCTATACTATTGGTGAATTTTATTTTCCGAAGTAAACTGATGGTTTTATTGCCATAAATTGTCTGCTCTTCTTCTCAATTGCAATCTTAATATCTTTCCCTAATATATCCGTGCCAGGGTTCAACAATCACCTTCGTTGTTAGGGAATTGTTTACGCCCACAAAATCACACGAATTTTTCGTCTTTTTTGTCGGAATTCTCTCAATTTCGACTCGAATACAATATTCCACGACCGGATTAATAATCTTTGTTCTAATTCCTTTCTTTTGGTACTAATCTCGATTTCGTACGACCATTATTTCTGATTTAATTCTTCAAAAGAAAAAATGTCTGCAATCGATCGACACGAAGTTTAAGTGCATTTCTTATGAGAGAGACGATTCTATACGTCCAGAGTCGAACCTAGTTATTAATTGCGCGATCGACAACTTGAATTAAATCTACTTCTGGGTCATTCCACGCAAATTCGACAAGGAAATCGGCAAAATTGACCCTTGATGTAACCGATTTTGACCAAATTTGGCAGATCGCTTTGATTTGATAACAAAATGAAAACTGTTAAGCCGTTTTGTAATTAACTCAACTGTTTACGAAATATTGCAATGTTTAAAAATTGAAATTTTACGAAAGAGCCTTCGCATTCGAGGCCATATCTCCGGTAATATAGAAGCTAAAGATACAAAGCATGGCTTAATTTAAAGGTCTTGTGTTAGGAAAGAAGAAAATTGGAAGCTTTTATAGAATTTAAACAATTTAATAAATTTTATAAAAATTTAAAAGTTTCAAATCGATTTTTGATGGTGTACCTATGCCTTCGATTTTTCTCATTTTGACTTTCTCCCTATACGTAGTAAAGAGAAAGTATTGTATTCGCAAAAAAATTTGTCCCCCAAATTTTGACGGAAATAGATGTTTTGGGGCCCATAGACTTCGTTTTCGCTATTCTCCCGAAAAGTGTGTGTGGTAAAAGAGTTTATGGGCGCTCTATCTTAAAGAGTAATTATCCGATCATTTCCAAAATTCATATTTAGTACTTTCTTGACAATGCCAAGAGTTGATTAGTTTCTAGTGAATATCGCTTAACCGGAAGTTCCGGTTAAACCGGAACAAATGTTTGCTTCTTTAATATCTCCATCAGAATGCAATGTAGGTATATACAATTACATTCAAAAGTTATAGATAATGTATTTTACTACAACTTTTGTATAAAATATTGTCCTGTAACACTCATTGTTTTGGATTTATTTATATATTACCGGCATAGGCTTCTGTTTTCAATAAATATAGAGAAAGTCATGTGTTGGTCACATCAGCTTTTTTATATGTTGTACATAAAACCTTCGTCTACAATTTTAAAAAATTTGGCGAGGGCAATATTTCATTTAAGAAAGAAAAAAATTTTTGAGTATAGGCGTGATGCTCGGCTTCGCGCCGTCCGGCTCGCGCGCTGAACGTTCGGAAGTGTGGCTTCTCATATCTCAGCACGCTTATTCTTCCATCCGCTTTTCACCAATTTTAACTGTTCAACCAATATTAACCGACCCTTTAATTCCCTTCACCCTTGCCGACTGATGAAACCAATGGGAGTCATTACACTCCGGGAAAAGAAAGTCGCTAGGGCAGACTGAACGAGACGTTACAATCCCTCAATCAAACACCTATTTCAAGCAAAACATTCATAGAACTAAGTTCCCCAATGGAAGATCAACGGGCACTTCAGCTAGTCAACAAATGAGTAACGAAATAGAGGTACCAATGAGGTTTATTTGATTACGTAACACTATGTGGGAAATCAAAAAAACATGGACAGAGATTCAAATTTTAAAACGAGAATTTGTTGGATTCTTCGGAGACAGCTCCCGAATGGACCAGAAGGAACAGCATCCAGGAGGGAAGGTCTGAAAGTGAACGGAAAACGTGTTAGGATGCGTAGAAATCGGGAAGGACTTAAAAGGGAAGGATGCGATCCCAAAAAGCAGGCGGACAAAGCATTCCAATGATGAGAAAGTCATGCTCATGCGAAGGAAAAGCTAAAAATGGAAAATTAGGAGAAAATAAGAAAATGACACAAAAAAGAAGATGCGTGTCGTTAGTGCTCTTGGCGTGTTTCACACGGTTCGGCAACTCTAGGTAAGATAACTCAGATTGCTATAACATCTATTATGTATAGATGCTTCTCCGGATTCATTCATATATTCATATAGCTATATACATAGGATACTAATTCACAGGCTAAACCACTAGCGTCAACTACTTGAACTTTTTACGACGTATTGGCCATAACGTGTAAGCCCCAGAAAAAATGAGATTTTGAACCTCAGTGTCATGGGTTCGATTCCAGAGGGCCCCAAAGTCCCAATTTTTCCCATTTAAAAGCATCTCTTTGATTTTCAGGAATAAAAAAAAATACTTCCCGGATAGGTAGAGAATTAAAACTCAAGGAGCCTGTTCATATGGTCAATATCTAATAAAAACATTAATGACCTGCACGGAAAATATCCTGGGCTCGATGCTAGGAAGATGCAAAATTCTTCCCTTTAAGATACATTGAGGTAGTTTTTCATTAATTTTTTGATGCACTTAACGAAATCATAGGAAGTTCATGCTTAAATATAAGATGTATATTAAGACTAGATTTACCAAAAAATTAGGACGTCGCACAGTGGGCTAGAATCGAAAAAACCTGGACAAGGGGCTAAAAATGGTTTTTTTGAGTGCGGTTATTGAAACTTGGCATATTTATTGAAAATTAATCGAATTTTATGTTCCCGCTCGTCGTATTTTAAAATATTCAGGCATCAAATAGATACAGGGCGTCAAACTTGAGAAATGTTCACCAAAACGGGAAGTTTCGGATTTTTTGGAAAAACGTTCAAGTTCGTTTATATATAGTTGCTTTTGAGAGAAACTGTTGGAAAAAACAACACAGAAGTAATCTAGCATTACTCTTTGTCTTGCAATTCGCTGAATGTTTCATGCTCTAAGATGATTTTTTGGATATTTAAAGCAACAAAATGGCGGACACCTTTTTCGGACAAATTTCGAGATAAAGTAAGGAAATCAACTAGGTAAACAGCGATGGACTATCAAGTCTCTTATACCACGTCAATCTACAAGGCTTCTAGGTATGGAATCTGAAGAGACTGTTTCATTTCACCTGCTACCCTGTGATTGCGGTGGACTTTTCCTAGGCGCTGCGCGGTCCGGCTGGGCGCCGTAGAATACCCAAATCCGGTTTCGGTGTCTTTTTGGTTATGTTGAGTCAAAAATTTGGCTTCTTTTATGTTAAATTCTGGCAAACCATATTAAAAGCTTATTTTAATACACTTTAAGATATGAATTTGAGACCATTACTTTGGATAATAAATGCGGAATTGAGAAATTTTGGCACATTAGTGACATTGGTCTATATTATATTTTTACCAGTAAATATTACTCTGGCGAATTTTATATTTTCTATGCTGGTTGAAAATACTGTTAACAGAATTGAGAAATCTTCTCATCTGCCAATTTTAGCCGGCCCTTATTTTATGGGCCCTGAGTTAAGTACGGTTTACGGCACTCTAGTGCAATGCCAACATCCGTACGCATCCACTCTTTTGCTAGGGCTATTGGGCACGTGCCTTCGGAGTTGTTAGGAAAGAGAAAATATTTTGGAAGTTTCAGTTTTAGTCTTTCTTTGAAGGCGAAAAGTTAGTTTCTTGTGCTTTTGGTTTTCGGATATATTGCCACAGTGTATTGGCTTCAAGAGAATCCACGAGATACAACGACGAACCGTTTGCCCTGGGGCTGTTATTTGGAAATCTCTAGCTGATCCATCACATAAAGTATGAGTAATTTATTAAAATAAGAAAAATATGGATAAATGGCGTCTAAATAAGATTTTTAGAAAATTTGATATTTTTTTACCAAGAGTGATAGGAATCTTAAATGTTTTTATGCCGAAAATTGCGTATCTAAGTAGTGAATTGGGTACTACTTTTCATCATTCAACATGGAGAATTTAACAACAGATCCTTATTTATTTCCGTTTTTTAAATAGTCTTTTACTTGACGTTTATTAAAACATAGGATTGTCTTTTGTGAAATGCATTTTTCCGAAATTACTCGATTGGTGATTCATCAAGTAATTATAAAAGTGAAGGAAACCAAATCAATATTGGATCGAAAGAATCATCTGCTGAATTTTTTGATTCGCAAGTTGAACTTGAAAGATTAAACTCTGATGTGAATGATTCTCTTAGGTACTGCCTTGCTCCATATCCAGAAGGGATTTCCGTTTCGGAAGAGACTTGCGAAGTGAATTTGCTATCTCTGCTAGCACATACAGCGTCAAGAATTGTAGCTTCAGTATCAACTGCACAAGCCTCAAAGCGCAAAATCAAATGCTCTCTAACCTGCAAATATGGTTTCAATGGAAGCTCTGGCCATTCACTGTATAAGCAAGGATGGCAACAGGAGGGAAAATCGTACGAGTTCTTATTCGTGAGATCTCTCGTTCCTCTCCGTTTAGTCAACGATAATACAGGTGAATAGCACTAATTAAGCGTTTTATTCAAAACTTAAACTTAAAAGAAAGACAATTTTCATCTAGTAATTTCAATAATTTTCGCTATTATATTACATTAAGGTGAAATAATATGGTCAAATCCGTGGCCATCCTCAACATGTTTAGGCAGCCAATTTTCCTTCAATGGAAGAAGGAGACGAAGATACTTGCGAAGATGGAAAAAATTCTCCATTTTTTCAAGCTACTGCTGGGATACTGCCTATCTCGACGTAAATTTGTATCTATGGTACTATATGCCTCCAATAGTACATAAAGTAATTATTCACGGAACAGAAATATACAAAGATGCGATTCTTCCGTTGGGAGAGCTATCAGAAGAAGTCATGGAAGCAAGAAACAAGGATATCAGGAGGTTTCAGGAAACATTCACGAGGAAACACTCGAGAATAGCCACTAATGAGGATTTAATAAAAAGGCTGCTGGTAAAATCAGATGCCAGGTTTACCATGTAAGGCACATTGAAATCCAAGAAGAAAAGGATCCTAACAACAGAGTTAAGAAATCTCCTCATCATCGACGACCGAGAGAGTGAGTTATTTGAATCCGAGGATTCAGATGAAGAAGCTTCTGACGACTGAGTGGGAGGAACTTAATAATGTAATGAAATACATTAATTACAATTAAAATTTACAATTTTAAGAGTTTTTATACGTATTAAACTAACTAACAAACAAATTCCCTAATGTGCCAAAATTTCTCAATTCCGCATTTATTATCTAAAGTAATGGTCTCAAATTCATATCTTAAAGTGTATTAAAATAAGCTTTTAATATGGTTTGCCAGAATTTAACATAAAAGAAGCCAAATTTTTGACTCAACATAACCAAAAAGACACCGAAACCGGATTTGGGTATTCTACGGCGCCCAGCCGGACCGCGCAGCGCCTAGGAAAAGTCCACCGCAATCACAGGGTAGCAGGTGAAATGAAACAGTCTCTTCAGATTCCGTACCTAGAAGCCTTGTAGATTGACGTGGTATAAGAGACTTGATAGTCCATCGCTGTTTACCTAGTTGATTTCCTTACTTTATCTCGAAATTTGTCCGAAAAAGGTGTCCGCCATTTTGTTGCTTTAAATAACCAAAAAATCATCTTAGAGCATGAAACATTCAGCGAATTGCAAGACAAAGAGTAATGCTAGATTACTTCTGTGTTGTTTTTTCCAACAGTTTCTCTCAAAAGCAACTATATATAAACGAACTTGAACGTTTTTCCAAAAAATCCGAAACTTCCTGTTTTGGTGAACATTTCTCAAGTTTGACGCCCTGTATCTATTTGATGCCTGAATATTTTAAAATACGACGAGCGGGAACATAAAATTCGATTAATGTTCAATACCTATGCCAAGTTTCAATAACCGCACTCAAAAAAACCATTTTTAGCCCCTTGTCCAGGTTTTTTCGATTCTAGCCCACTGTGCGTCGTTTGGAAAATACTAAATATGAATTTTGGAAATGATGGGATTATTGCTTTTTAAGATAGAGAGCCCACAAACTTTTTACCATAGATAGACAGACACACAGACAGACATGTTCGGGAAAATAGCGAAAACGTGATCTATGGGCCCCAAATCATCTATTTCCGTTGAAATCTGGAGGTCGAATTTGTTTGCGAATATAATATTTTCTCTATACTACGTATAGGGAGAAAATAAAAAAGTTGCAGATATAAAAAGGTATAGGAGAGGAAAAATAAATATTGTGTGAATAACAATACTAGTTCTATTATTAAAACTACATTCATTGTTTATAGAGTAACTTAGATCATATTTTGAAAGAGACAGTTTCTATTTTATTTTTAATTATCAGACCTTGCGAAACTTGCAATTCAATATCCTCTGAGTCAGACCTCGTAATGGTATCATTGAGTACCTAACTGCCTAGTGTTCAATTGCATCGAATTCGTAATTTTTTGGAATTTCGCTAATATTCTTTGGTTAAAATTCAATACTGATTAGTGTTTATTAAAAAATATGGTATTAATAATATATTTATTGAGTCAACCATAGTTACATTTTGCGAGTTAAAAATAAAATTGAAATAATGACCCGTCATACATAACGGGGGAATTAACTAGTTTATATATTTTCAGTATTATTTTGATAAGCCCTCGTAACTGTATCTTTGAGTACCTACTGCCCAAAAAGCAAACGAAACACTCTTAAAATTCCGTTTATTCTTCTTCGAAAAGAAAAACCTCCCATCAAAGAAGGCGCATTTCTCGGAGAAGCAAGAAAGAAACGACAAACGAAATGATAATGCCTCCTAAGACGTCAGAGGGCGTTGGATTAGCCCCTCTTTACCCTTGTTTGCGAAGGCGTTTCCCAAAAGATGAGTATATACACAACTTCTCTCTCTTTTTCACCTCCTTCATAATTCATACGAGACAGATTTATTGATACGCGAAAAACAAAGAACTCCTCTTTCGTTTCGCGTCGCTTCACCTTTTCCCCTTTTTTAAATATCCCCCGCCTTTTAGAGACGCCTTCCGTTTGAGATTAAAGGATTCGAAATGGGGGGTGGGTTTTTTCGAAATTTACGGCGATTTCGCAAAAAGAAATGAGCTTCTTATATTCGCCTAATAACTCATCAAATGCGAGCCTAAATTAAAAGGATATGCCGGTGATACATCGCAACTATACATCATTGCCGTATCTTTTTTTAATTTGGCAGCGAAAAAGTATTTTTAATTTGTTTTATATCCCAATATATGTAATTTTGTGCTCCAAATGGCGAGAATTGCAGTAAAATAAACCGATTTGTGGTTGCTATACACACCCCGTCTCCTTGACGACCGACTATATTGCTTTCGAATAAGTTCCGTATATTTATACGAGGTAAAGTTCCTTATTTTACTAGAATACTTTTCAAAGGCTTAACAAATATCGTAAAAGAAATACCAAGTATTACTTCTGTTCACTTGCTTGGCCCTAGAATTTCCAACTTATCGGTATGTGAATCATAAATAATTTTAAGGTCGCGCCCTACGTTTCAAATAGTAGGGATGCCTAATGTCGAACCCACGATCTTTTGGAAGATATGAATTGATGTAACGCCCGCGTTTTTACTTTCTCCATTTAAGTAGAATAGAGAAAGTATTGTTTTCATGAAAAAAATCGACTTCGAGATTTCAACGGAAATACATGTTTTGGGGTCCATAGAACACGTCTTTTTCGGAATGATGTCTGTGTGTGTGTGTGTGTTGGGGGGGTGTGTGTGTATGTGTGTGTGTGTGATTGTGAGGGCTCTAACGTGAAAACTATTAGTCGTATCAATACCAAACCTTATGTATAGCACTGCGGTTTGTGCTGTCAGAGTTGATTAGTTTTTGGAGTAAATCGGTCAACCGGAAGGTGAGCTTCATTCTTCAAAGCTCATTTCCGGTTTTCAAAATATCTCCATAAATATGATATTTAGGTATATACTATTAATTATAAAAGTTTTAGAAAATGTAATATACTATAACTTTTGTTTGAAACATATTTTTTTATCACTGATTATGTAGGAGTTATTCATGAAATACTGATAAACCGGAAGTTGCTGATTATGTACTTTGTGGGCGCTGTGGGCGAAAGGCCAATCTCATCGTTTTTTATCGAAAATGTCCCTTAAATCATTATTTATAATGTTTGTGACGTAAAAGATAATAATATATAAATTAATCACTCATCTTCCAAGTTTAGATTGAATATAGAGTTCGAAATTACTGTCCTAGATAAATATTTACATCTTATATATGGAGAAAGTCATGTGCTGGCCACGTCAGATTTTTGTAATTTGGTAGCGAAAAAGTATTTCTGATTTCTTCTGTTTGTAATACTGCGAACCTTAGATATATAAAACGATGTGAAAAGCCTAAATACAGTAATGACCGTGGCCAAAGTGCATATGGATGTTAAATTCCTTACTATTTTTACATCTACATCTACATCTACATTAATACCCTACAAGCCGCCTTTCGGCGTGTGGCAGGGGGTGTAAACACCAGTTGAATCTAAATTACTTCCTTATTCGATTATTGTCACGTATTGTTCGCGGAAAGAATGAATCTCTGAAACGATTCGTCCTAGCATCTATTTCTCTTAACTTACGGTCATTATCGGATCGACCGACGTAGCAGGGGGGTTGCATGATACCGATTGTATCTTCCGAAAATGTAGTTTCCCTGAATTTATTAAGCAATCGCAGCCTAGCTTCCAATCTCCTTTCTTTCAAGGATTCCCAACCTACGTCTGAGAGCATTTTTGTAACACTTGCTTTTTTATCGTAGCATTTCTTAACAAAACGAACCGCTTTACGCTGCACTTTCTCGAGTTCGCGAGTACACGTTTCATCCGCCGGATCCCATATACTTGCCGCATATTCCAGAAGGGGTTTTATCAGCTGCCTGTGGAAATACTAAGAGAAAACAGAATTAATGTTAACAAGAAAGATATGGGCCATTCCATGCGAAGTTGTCCCCACTCCACCACCTCGGATTTCAAAGAAATTTTGTATGGACACTCACACATATCTCTTATGAATATTTGCCAAGTTTTACTTTCGCCGATGGTATATTTGCTGAGATATAGCAGTTTATTTGACCCCGTGTCGCTGATTTCTACAGTATGACTGTGAGATTTCAGTAACTTTGAGGCGTCGTATATCAGAAAATTGTTTTATGAAGTAAACAATCTTTGGCTATCTTGAACAACGTTTTGCGCTCTATTAAACAAAGTAATATAAATAGCTGTAAAAGCGAGCATGTTGCAGAAATTGCAGTGCAAGCCTGGCCCGAAAAACTGCAGATCTAAAATATTAAACTTTTGGCTATTTTATATTTCAGGAATTAAATATGCAATCAACGTGAAACTTTGCGTTTGATAACACATCAATACCTGGTTCACGAATATAAAATTACATTTTCCTAGTACTTTCCATTATCTTTAAAATTGAGTCAACATTACTATGCTTCAAAGTCACCGAAATTTCACAGTCATGCTGAAAAAGGCACGGGGTTAAATAAACTAATATATCTTAGCAGTTATACCAACGGCGAAAGTAAAACTTTATTAATGTTCATAAGATATATGCATAATATTCCATACAAAATTTCATTGAAATCCGTTATGGTCGAGCGAAGACCACTTGGCATGGAATGACCGATATAACAGCTTGGCTGTTGCAAAACCGATAAAGTCATGAGATAATGAAACATAAATCAGTCATTTATATTCTCCTTTAAATACTCCAACCTTAAATGGTAAAAGGAGGCACTTGTAGACGAGTCTTGAGAAGGACTCTGCTGATCGTATTAACAATTGTAACAGAAATGCTATACTTCTTTGTGTGTATTTTGTTTTATCATCCCTTATGCCTAACTGCATTATTTGCAAAAGTTTTTAAAGAGTTAACTAACTATTAATGACATATCCATTTATTTAGATAGCGTTGGCGTATCCAGGTATCAACGACGCAAACGATAGGATTATGAATTTTACTTCCTCCATGTACATATTATAGAAAAAGTATTGTTTTCATGAAAAAAACCAACTTCGAGATTTCAACGGAAATACATGTTTTGGGGTCCCTAGAACACGTCATTTTCGGAATGATGTCTGTGTTTGTGGGCGCTCTAACATGAAAACTATTAGTCGTATCAATACCAAACTTCATATAAAGCACTGTAGTGGTTGCTGTCAGAGTTGATTAGTTTTTGGAGTAAATCGGTCAACCGGAAGTCGAGCTTTATTGTTCGAAGCAAATTTCCGGTTTTCAAAATATCTCCATTAATATGATATTTTTGTATATACTATTACTTAAAAAAGTTTTAGAAAATATAATTTACTATAACTTTTGCATAAAACATATTTTTGTATCACTGATTGTTTTGGGGTTATTCGTGAAATACCGATAAACCGGAAGTAGCTGATTATGTACTTTGTGGGCGCTCTGGGCTCTATGGGCGAAAGGCCAATTTCATCGTTTTTCGTCGAACATGTCCTGAAAAACATTATTTATAATGTTTGTGACGTAAAAGATAATATGATATAAATTAATCTCTTATCTTCCAAGTTTAGATTGAATATAGAGTTCGAAAACACTGTCGTAGATAAATATTTACATCTTATACATGGAGAAAGTCATGTGCTGGCCACATTAGAACTTTTGGAGTCATTTTAAGGCCCTATGGAGTATAAAATAAAGATATTTGTCTGTCCAGAGTATCCTTGGTTCGACTCTGGACGACTCGAATCGTCTCTCTCATAAGAAATGCACGTAAAGTTCGATTTGATCGATTGCAGACATTTTTTCTTTTGAAGAATTAAATCAGAAATAATGGTCGTACGAAATCGAGATTAGTACCAAAAGAAAGGAAATTGAACAAAGATTCTTATTTTGGTCGTGGAATATCGAATTCGAGTCGAAATTGAGAGAAATCAGACCAAAATGTCGAAATATTTGTCTAATTTCGTGGGCATAAACAAGTCCCTAACAACGAAGGTTATTGTTGAGCATGCATTGATACTAATATATTTTCAAAGATCTCTGTATCGAAATTATTTATATTTCAGGAGACTAAATTCATTTTAATTCCCTCATTTTTGACGGTTAGGTTTCTACATAAGGAAATCATAGGTAAACTATTGAAAATGGATTGCTGCAAAGATTTAACAGATAATACACTGTGGTTGGTATATACAGTTGCTGTTAATTGTGGAATTGTGTGGAATACACAGAAATGTTCGCCATATACTTGCTCATGTCTGAGGTGGACGACGTCACAGCATTCCATACAACATACACATTTATATGTATGCATATATAAGTTGATTTCCTTGTTTCCAGTTGGAGAATTAATTTCTGCTGCAAATAGCATATTGTCATATTCTATGTAGAAATATGGGTTATCCTCTATTTGTCCTGGACTGAAAGTCCCTGTGTCCAGAAATACATTTCCGCGACGCATAAAATTCCAGGATAATTCGAAATTCTCAACTAAATCAATATCTTTTGATCAGTTGAGGCATTAATTTATCACTGAACCAGTTGAATAGTCCTCCTTAACGGGGAATATATATAAGTAGAATGAATTCAAGTTGTCGTTCGTAAAATGAGTAAATACCCTTTAATTATACACAACTGAAATTCCATTCTATTCTATACAGGAAAATATGCATGGATTGAACAATCAATTCGGTCGTCAGGGGGACTGGCTGTTTACAACCTCAAAATTCACAAAAAAAATTCATTTATTTCGCGGAAAATCTCAATAATTCAATTCGAAAACTATAAAACACGACCAAAATGAGATTTCTCATTTATTTTTCCTTCTTTTGGTGCTTGTCTCAATCTCGTATGACCGTTCTTTCTAATTTAATTTTGCGAAAGAAACGAACTTTACGTGCATTTCTCATGGAAATAACTCGTCTGGGATTGAACCGAAGACGAAATGACAACATTTATCACAGTAGAATCACTTTCGTATTCATGTACAATGTTGTGTTCAAATTTCAAGTCAATCTACCGAGTGGTTTTCGAGTTTTGCGGTCAAAAACACACGCATGCTGAATTTTTATTTATATAAGATAGGATACGAGTTGTAACCATGTTCCACAAGTGTCACTGACTAGAAATTCTCACAAAGTACTGGCCGCAGCGTGTTACCGCCAGATTAATTGTGATTTTGACCCTCGCTATCATGGGTTCGATGCCAAGAGGGCCCAAATATCACGATTATATGCATTGCGGGGATTTTTTTGAATTTTTCGGGATATTTCCGAGTTAATTACAGCAAAATAGCTGAGGTGCCCGTTGATTCTCATTTGGGGAATATAGAAGTACATTAAACTCAAGTTGTCGGTCATTAAGGTGAGTAAATACCATTTAATTATACACAACTAAAACCCCATTCTATTATATACAGAGAAATGCATGGATTCAACAATGGGATCGGTCGTCAGGGGGATGAGTTGTTTACAACTTCGAAATATTGGAAAATTCACGCGTATTTTGTAAAAATTCTCGTAATTTCGAATCGATAACAATATTCCACGACCATAATAAGATTCTACATTCAATTTCCTTTCTTTTGGTACCTGTCTCGACTTTCTAGGACCACTATTTCCAATTAAAGTCTGCAAATGAAGACGAGGCTGCAACGTTCAAAAACGAATTTTACGTTTATTCCTTATGCAAACCTAACATGGAGTCCTGGGTTCGAACCCGGACCTTTCCAGTGATGAGAACAATTGACCTAGAGGTTTCAACTTGCAAGAAACAAAACGCAGTTCGTCTCGTAGCTCTAAGACAATCACTTTCTGAGATAGAGTCCTATTTTTTTGAAATTGATAGAAATAGCGAATGCAATAGTTATTCTTGTGCTCCTAACAACTATAATAACTGAACTGGAGCATTGTCCCTTAAACGTCTCGATAAATTCCTAGTCGTGTCCCGAAAGTCTCTGAATTTTTGACAGAATTATGTACTCTTAACTAATGACCACAACGTGGCTCGCGAGCCACTCTTATTAGACCCACGTTGCTCGCGAGCCACACGGTTTTTTTCAGGTGTGGCTCGCGAGCCACCATCCATCTCCCGAGCCGCTTTTAAGATTCGGAATTTTAAGCTCGAGAGATGATATTTGTCTCTTCCTTTTGAATAATAAATGCACAAATGGAGGGAGGATATCTTTTCATAAGAGGGAAGGGGGAGAATATTCCCAGCGGAGACTTCCTTCCCGCGCAAAAGATATTTCCGCCATTCGAACGGAATTATGGGAGAAACAAATGAGAAACGATATTAAACATGGCGGAACGACAATAACGCTCGTCTTCCACTGGGTTTGAAGAAAAAATCCATCTCAGAGTCTCTTAAAATGGAATTCCCGTCTTTGTTCTTGCGTTTGTGTTGTATACGTCCAATTTTTGATTTGATTGGTTTATGAGTCACTTATCGGAATACATTTATAGTATTCTATTTAAAGCCTCTACTTCTTTATTCATTTTACGCTTTGTTAACGATTTTTTTACGATTTCTACGATTTCTTTACGCTTTGTTTACGATTTATGATTTTTTTACGCTATGCTTACGATTTTTACGCTTTTTTTATTATTTCGTCGTTATTTTTACGCTTTGCATACGATTTTTTAACGCTATTTTTTATGATTTCTACGGTTTGTTTATGATTTCTACGCTTTGTTTATGCTTCGTTTATGCTTCGTTTATGGTTTTTTTATGATTTCTACGCTTTGTTTATGTTTCGTTTATGGTTTGTTTATGATTTATACGCTTTGTTTATTGCATCGTCGCTTTGGTTACGCTTTAATTACGATTTTACGCTATTTATTATGAATTATACGCTTTGTTTTTGCTTCGTTTACGATTTGTTTATGATTTCCACGCTTAGTTAACGATTTTTACTTTGTGTTTATGATTTCTACGTTTAGTTTACGATTTATACGCTTTGTTTATGATTTATCACTTTGATATCTCTCCTTCGTTTACTATCACTCCGCTTAACGTAATCTGACTGACGTAATGAAATAGTATTTTACACTAACTTATATTTTAATCTGATACTAAACTCTCCTCATGAAATTACAGTAAATTCAACGCTTTTGACTATCACAGAAAATCAATCATCCATCGCAAAAAAATATGTATCAATACGCGTGCCGCTTAGTAACAACTTGTCAATGGTGCAACACAATGGCCTCCAAGCTAAAAGCGTGCTTTATTACTAAAACGACGCTTACCTAGTTTCAACAATACAATAACTCCATAGAGACCCATACAAATGGTATTTATTTTCACTTTAAACAAAAACTAACTACATAAATGCCGCGTAAAGAACGGAAATTCAATGTAGATTCATATTTTGGTCAGGAAATGTGCATTTCCAATCGTAATTGATAAAAAATGGCAAAATATATTAACTTTACGAATTATTTCGTCGTAGTGAACAACTAGTTTCCATGACGACCAAGGCGATTGTTGAATCCGAGCTCATGCATATATCTCTATAAGATTAGACGTTAAATTAATGACCAATAAGAACTAGTACACTTTACAATTAAAATACTGCTTGCATACTGCAAGCAAATGGTTTAATTTGGGGTAAGAATAAATAATTTATCTCCATAGAGTAATCATCACCAAGCAAAACAATCATTTATATATCATAATTCAACCAATATGTTTTAACTGGGAGATATGTATACCGCCCGGCATCGAACCCGGGTCTTTCTGGTGATACTTTCTATGCAGCACAACAGAAGATTACCATCTCTAACTATGTGTGAAAATTCAAGCAGAAATATTGGCTGCAACTGCCTCAAACGACGTCCTACTTCGGCTCTTCGGTAGGATACTACGTCGGCGCGATCTGCCACCGGTGTAGCCACTTCTGCCATTCATCCGCACACTGCCGTGCCGCGCTGGCGGCGCAGGGCCGCACCAGATTGCGGACTGCACTCTAAGAAAGAGAGGACACGCCCACCTGCTGCAACTGTGGTGGGCAGCGTAGAGCCGTATCGCGTTCCTGCATTCATTGGAGGCAGGCGTCGTGCCGCACCCTCACACGCAACGGAGCCACAGCGCTTCCGCGACCGCAGCCGCCGGAGGAGACGGGGAGGAGCAGCGCTCCCATTCGTCCCGTCGCAGATGCAGCGAGCCGCGCCGCAGCGCATATTGGGAGCAGCCATTCCTCAACGATCTGCCCACCAACGTCCCCCGCCGGAGGACTTCCCCGACCTCCCACGCCCGCATGCGCTCAACCAAGAGACTACCGCCGCCCCGAAAATCCCCCCGAGGCAAAGAAGACGCACAACTGCGCCTTTGGAAGCCGCACCCGCCACCACGTCGGAGCAGAATCTCATCCTCACCATGGACAGATTGATATTCCAAGAAGCCGTCACCGCTCCGTTGGCATAATTCCCTGGAAAAGCTCCCGCGCCTCCGATGTAGCATTCCCGGCTACATAATCTACCGCACTGACTGGCAAACTGCACCCGGCGAAACGGATAGGAGGAGCAGCCATTGTCATTGCCGACTGCATCCAGCACACCCTGCCCTTGCCGCACCCGGAACCGCGGCCTCGAAGCCACCTTTCATCTACCTCCACAGCACCACTTCGGCGACACCTTCATCTTCATGAGTCAAATTATGTTTTGCTGACTAAGTAAAAAAATTGCCGAACTCATCAGCTTTTCACCACGAAAATTTCATTGAGCTATCGTTACGGTAACGAATTTTAAAATTTGATTAAAAACCTTCCATTACTTCCCGGAATGCCCTTAATTATCCCCACCATCTCGATATTACGAAATTCGTGGAGAAAAACTCGTACGCGGATCACCTTAACAATGCAAGGAAAAGATTTTGGAGAAGACCGTACAGGAAATCTCGATATGTGAAATGTTGTCGCCGCCATATTGGATCACTTGGCGACGTCATAGCAACTATAATAATCGGTGTTACGGCACCCAACAATAATCGTTGCCATGGCAACCGTAATAATGTCCCTCTACCAATCGTTTCCATAGAAACCATTGTTATGGTATCCATTGTCACTGGTTGTCATGGCGTCGATGGCAACAGTTGCTGTGATATCGAATTCTAAGCTAAAAACGCCGCGGAAAAGTTTTTTAATGAGTAAAAAACTTAATTTCGTCGGTTTAATTGGTTAAATCGTTTTGCTATCCATTTCAAACCATAAAAATCAAGAAAGTTCAACTTAATAGTAACATTTCCGCATAAGTTGGAGAATAAACTTTGCTACGCATCAAATATCCAATTACATTATCCGCCAAAGATGTACTCGAACAAATTATATTTCGGGCACTGCTTATTGATTATTACACGCAAAATTGCGTAAATTATGCAATTATATACTTATTTCTTTCTCTCGGCGAAAAAAATGTAAGAATTTAGACGCATTAATACGGACATGCGTGGCCTCAAAATTTATTATTTATAAGGTTTGTAAGCGGAGGAATTGCTGAATTATAAAATGCCATTCCAAGGGATATGCTTTTATTCGAATCGCATTTATTTACGAAATCCATTACATTCTAAAACGTCTCCTGGCAACCTAAGATAATTTCACGTAGCTGAGCATTTTCAACACCTCACCAGTATCCCATCTCATCGACACTGATCGATAGCACATAAGAAATATTTGCCTCCGCGTCCAAAATCCACAGAGGAAACAAAGTGCATTCATAATAATATTTCCTAACGCTCATTAAAAGACTTCAAACGAATATATTCCCGTTTGCAAATTATTAGACAACCTCCACATTGGATATATTAATTTAAATAATAATCGTGTTTATTTTTGGCGAGACTAAGACGCCCACAGAAGAAGCAAAATGCGAAGGAAGCGCCGAACGGGAGACGAAAATTTCGATGCGGTGGGGTAACGCCAAAAGAGAAGGCGGCATCAGTCACAATGTCCGATGATGAAGAACGCATTAAAGACGCATTTAGATCGCTAAAAAGACCGAAAAAGACGATATTGGGTACATCCTTATTGGAGGGGGAGAAAGGTGCACTTAATTTGTTCAAGGAATTGAACTTTTGCGAGGATAAATTCAATTCGTTCTATAGAATGAAGAGAAAACCTTTGATATTTTGGTTCATAAATTAGAAGACAAAATTATTAAGAAAGATTCCAATTGGAGGATTTCCGTTTCACCGGAAGAGCGCATAACATTAACGTAAGTCAGGAATTGATGTAAATGTTGTGTCCGATGCTGAGACATTGTCTTTGTTTTCATCTTAAAAATATAAAATGTAAAATAAAAAACACATTTAGTCCTGTAGCTTAACAATTACACATTTTTATTTTTGCTTCACAAAGTTACAAACAAAGAACTATACCAATCCAACCATCATTTACAGTGCGTAGCGCATTCGTTAGCTACATTCACAGTTACATGAAGAGTGCTTTTCTTCGTAGCCGGAAACATGCGATGTCGGGAGAGATGCCGACACATATATTCTTTCGACTTTTGATGTAATATTTTTCGGCCACGTTTAAAATTTCAATCTTAAATCGCCTTTTTTGCTCCTCTGACATCTTTTTCCGGTAACATACTCATTGGAAACAAAGCGTCATCCTGCTACTGATTGTTTATTTGCAGAAAAACATTCCAATGCCGATTTATTTACATCATGAATAGAATAATTGCGCTTGTATTTTGTCAGTATCGTTGAGTTTAATTTTACTTTCTTCGTCTTCATTCTCTTCCTGTTCTATTAAAGATTCACATCGATCCTCCTCTAGATACTGGGGAGGATCCTCAATAGAAGACGTTCTTTGTATTGTCTGACTTTTATGTTACTCTTTGTCGGGATATTGTAAATGGCTCAAGAAAAACCATAAATTTGGCTAAATAGTACTTATAAACAGTTCCTGAAGGTTTATACTCTTGTAGGTGCTTTATATACCTTCCTCTCGGGTTTTTCCACCTAGCTTTGCATTCAGACACTGCAATGACAGAAAAATTAAAATAGAATATTTCACTATAAATATACGTGTGAATGTTTGCATACATACATATGTATGTCAATTTTTTAGATTACTGTCAATCAGATAATCGCTGAAAATAACTCGATTAAATCCGCTGTATTTTACTGCTTTTAGGTGCTTTGCTACTGGCTGTAACTGGCTTATTATTCTATGAAAGGGCAGAATTGTCATGGAAACATCAGTTTGGCGCACTCTCCGACCCGATGCCTAATATCCCAGTTTGCTGAACTAACAAAACCACTAAAAGCGAGAGAGCGTTTAAAAGTCTGTACAATGAAAAGAAAAAACTAAAAAAGATTAATAAAAGCTATTTGTCGTTTAACTCGAATGAAAACAGATTGAAATCAAAGAGAAAAAATCTGATGTGGCCAGCACATGACTTTCTCCATACATAAGATTTAATTATTTATCTACGACAGTATTTTAGAACTCTATATTCAATCTAAACTTGGAAGATGAGTGATTAATATATATATTATTATCTTTTATGTCACAAACATTATAAATAATGTTTTTAAGGACATGCTCGAAGAAAAATGATGAAATTGTCCTTTCGCCCACAGCGCCCATAAGTACAGCAACTTCCGGTTTATCAGTATTTCATGAATAACTCCTAAAAAAGCAATGAAAAAATATGTTTCATGCAAAAGTTATAGAAAATTATATTTTATAAAACTTTTATGAATAATAGTATATACATTAATATCAGATTACTGGAGATATTTTGCAAGAACGGAAACGAGCTTCGAAAAGTAAAGCTCGACTTCCGGTTAACCGATTTTCTCCAAAAACTAATCAACTCTAACGACACCAACCAAAGTACTATATATGAAATTTAGTATTGATACAACGTAACGTTTTAATGTTAGAGCGCCTACAAAGTACATAGTCAGCTACTTCCGGTTTATCAGTCTTTCACGAATAAGTCCTAAGCAATTAGTGACACATAAATATATTAAGTACAAAAGTTATAGCAAATTTCATTTTCTAAAACTTTTATAGATAATAAAATATAACTTAATATTATATTTATGGAGATATTTTGCAAAAACGGAAATTTGCTTCGAAGAATAAAGCTCGACTTCCGGTTTACCGATATACTCCAAAAACTAATTAACTTTGACAGGACACACCACATTACTATATATGAAGTTTGGTATTGATACGACTAATAGTTTTCACGTTAGATCGCCCACAAACACAGACACACACACACACACACACACACACACACACACACACATACGCACAGACATTATTCCGAAAATGGTCAAAACGTGTTCTTGGGACCCCAGAACATGTATTTCTGTTGAAATCTCAAAGTTTATTTTTTCATGAAATATATTCTGTACTTCGTATATGGAGAAAGTAAAAATTGTCTTCTTGGATTGAGTGCTTCAGTGGAAGGCCTTTTTATCCCATGGAAGTGTGTCTTCGCCAACCAAAGTGACATGGGGATGGAACCAAATCTGAGGATCAGCTGTTGAAAATGACTGTGATAGCGGAGGAGGGAAGAAGGTCTAACAATGGGAAGCCGGGAAGAGCTGGCAACGTCGCTTTAGGAGTGATCGGAGTATACGAATAGGAGGCATCCAACAATGCCCTCCCTCTCCTCAACAATGTGACCAAAGAACATTAAACAATGAATCGATCAATAAATGGACCAATACTCATTCACTCGCGTTTCTCCTTCGAGCAATCGAGGGACCTTTCGAATACGACGCGCAATTCGGAAGTTTTTTGTTCTGCGCGAGTTTCGTGGAAAAGCCTCAAATCTGTGTTTACACACGCAATGATTACCGGCCCTAGTCCACTTGCAAACACGTGAAATCGACTAATCCTTGCGCCAGTCGTTCCACTTTCCAGTAGAGGACTTCCCCCACTCTGCTTTCCTTTTAACTCGCCCTCGTCAATCGACCTATTACTGCGCACGTAGTCAATCGCTGAAGCCGTCACTTTGTGTAGACTGGCAGCAGAAAAATTAAAGTCTGAATTTTCATGAGAAAACGGTTTAATTGAACAAATAACATTAATCCATCGAGTCATCTTTTAAGCGGAGGCAAGGGTCAGAGATGAGACTCTCAAAGAAGATAGTTATGGACCAGTCCGTACCTTAGAGCTCTTTGGGAAGATTTATTTTTAAAAAAATAAAAAACACGAAAAGTAAGAAAAAGAATACACAAAGGATCGAAAGACGGCGATAAAAAATGTTATGCGAACAAGAGACGGGTTTTCTTGTTAATGGAGCAACGGACCAAATGCAGAAAAGACCAAATGATTAAAACCATGAATGCCGGGGAATAAATGTAAAGGAGACCATTAGAGATCTCAATGAGGAAAGGTGGCATGAAAAGGAAAGGGAAATTCGCAGAACGGACATGTAATACACCGGGACTCGAACCCAGAACTCCCGATTGTCAGTAGCTCTCTCAATTGAGCAATGAAGCCAGCAAACAGCACTCATCCGATTCACCATTTAATTCATAGAGTGACTAAGAAGATAAAGAAGGAGTCTCACTTTTCAGAAACAGCTGACCTACGATGATGGCCCAGAACCAATATATTTTATTTAAATATAAGCTCGGAATTTAAGTTAATTTTTTTTTTAATAATTAATTAAAACGTTGTGATGGTAGTCTAGCGGATGGTGAATGCCCCCCCGAGGGTATTGAAGGCAAGAGAGGTGGAAATGACCATATCCAGGTATTTCGATCTTCCAACGACGAATCAAATGTCGGGACAAAGTCCAAGAAATCTTCCGACGCATTTGCTCAAATTTCTTCCAATATTCGCTGAAAAGTTGGAAAGGAATTTAGCCGAAGACGCGGCGGAGGCGAGTAAAAAGGATTTTTGGAAAGTGATTTCAAGAAAGAGCAGCGAATGGTAATGCTTTGAGAAATCATTATTCAACCTCTCGAGTATCAAAGAAAAAATGTAACGAAGTAATTAACACGTTGAAGTAATTAATTAAGATTAAAGAAAACGGCAGATTGTCTACCTCACATCTTTTAAATTTGCGTCGGAATTCAAATATCGTAAAGAACATACCTAAGCTTAAGTAAGTGACCCGCAATAACTTAAAAACTACAAGAGTAAACTGCATAAATCAGTCGATAAACATGAAATAATTCGATTTCCAGACGAAACTCAGTTAAGGTGGAGGCCACCGGAAAATAGCAAAAAATAACAGTTTTCCATAAGTTAAATAAATTCGCATCTAAATTTTATTGCTAAAGAACTGGAATATGCGATAATAAGTGAGCCAAAATATTTTGTAATCAAGAATTACGTTGGTAGTCAACTTAATTACCAAAAGGTCGTAATTCACGTGGGACTACACATTCGGGAGAAAAATAAGCAAAACGAAATAACCAAACGATTGTGTTGAAGGTGGACCATCCAAAAGATGGAAACGGGAGAGAAACCTCAACCTGACGGACGCGCCCTCTGCTTGGTCATCCGTGGTAAAAAAAACAACAACCTGCAGCCACGTGGGCAGAAAAGGCGATGAGCGGAGATCAATTCTTCTTAATTAGAATGCGTTAATTAATCCGAAAAACATGAACGGGCGGAGAAAGTGGAGGGGGGGCACCAAACCATAAAAACAGCAACACGAATAAACAGTGGAAACTTAAAAAGGTAACAGTGAATGACGAAAATCATTATTATAGATAAAAGAAGGCTAATAAAGAAGAATAATGGAGTAAAAACCAAAGAAGAAAACCTTTCTATTATTATGAATCATCCAGAGCTCAATCTATAGCAAGAGAGTGTGAGAAAGACGCTTTGCATTGCATTGTTTGCCATGTAAACAAACCCATAGTAACGAGCTTTATTGTTATGGTGAAGAGTACCTAATCTTTAACAGCAAGAAACCATTACAACTGAATAATTATTTTGTAATAAATATGCGTCCTTTAAATTCCAAATCAACTTCCAATTGAAACTTCGAAGAAATATAGAAACCATGTTGAATATGACATTATTATGTAATGGTAAAAATGAAAAAGACATTTTAACGTAAATATGTCGCAATAATCAGAAAATTGGTTAATCATGAAATGTCTCCTAAACGGTGGTTGATATCGATAATGTTTTCAAATAAAACTTACAGAAAAATACATTTTTTGTGACTTATGTAGATAACTGTATATACCTAAGTATCAGATTAACGGAGGAATTTAGCAAAAACGAAAAAAATGGATGTCCGAGGGATTATCCGGAGTATATGTGTGATAATCGTTTCCTTAATTCAAAAAAATACGGAATATGATTAAGAACGATCCAACGACATGATTTTGTTGGATATTTTTATAGATTTGAATGTAGATTTCTGGAATACTTGATCTATACATTAACTCAATATCGAATGAAAGTTATAGCAATTATATTAGCAATTTGGATTGCGTCACTTTAAAACGCCATCTATCTTGCTTACTGTAAGCGCATTTTATAGGCTTAAAAAATTAATGAAATGCTATCCTCTGTAAAGAAGTATTCTCCATGCGTGATGATTCATTGGATTGAAAGTAAGGATCTACTGAAATATATTATTTAGAAAATCGGTAGATTTTTATTAAACGTGTCACTTGTCTCGCTTTCGTGCATTTGCTTTCGTTTCCAAACGTGCCATTTCCCATAAAACCTTCTACCACGCGCAATATCAATAGTATTTTAATGAACAATCTTAATTAAACAATATGGAATTGAAAATTCACTCAGCACGTGGAAGAGTGCGCCTTACATCCAAGATTAAACAAAATAGAAACATCGCTGGGAGTCGAGGAAACCTGAGAACCAGTCTCTCTTCTCCTTCTTTGAACTTGAATGTAAACTAAACACTTCTTTCCCAATGTTCGCAACAAAAACCGGGAAAACATCGAATACGGCCGACGAAAAGGTTTAGAAGAATGCGGATTTCAATTCCATGGATCGACACAACCAGTGGCGGCGGGTCCATTGGGTTCACTGGTTCACTGAACCCCCTAAGAAAACTACTGTACTATTTTCATTTATACCAATGTTCTTTCCATAACCTAAATATCTTTGACATCAATCATTTGGCCTAACTTTTCCTTCGTTGAGTCGCGATTCCTGCCGCTTTTGGTTCCAACTAGCTTGACTCCGCGCGAGGTTCACTCCCCAAAGTGAACCCCTTCAGACGTCGCGTTATAGGTGAAGAGCGGTGAGGGGAAAGAGGGGCATACGGCCTTTAAACATGGGCCGATCGCTGCACTACGTTGCAGCGACAGCCGACGAGAATGGCTTCATAGGATTTTCGGAAATTTGTTTTAGGCACTTTCCGGCAAATTAGAGAGTTAAAATAAAAAGGAATCGCTGGAAGCCGTGTATGTTCAACGAATACTATAAAGACACCCTCGAAGATTATCCCAGGTTCGACGCTAGGTCAGGGCAAATATTCTCCAATTTAAAATGTATTGTGGCGATTTTTCAGATTTTTTAAAAATGTCTTCCCGATGACATGGAAACTTAAAACCCTGCATGTGAATAGAAATCATCAATACATTTCATATTCGCTGTTTAACGTTTCCATGATTATTCTTGGTTCGATTCCAGAGCGCCATTTACATTCCTTTATGCATTGCGAATGGGGATAATGGAATCGTATTTTAAGATCATCCCAGTACAATATCAACATAAAACTTTGGATTAAATAAGTTTTATATCTACCAGGTCGTTATATGTATTCATAACTCCCGAAATGTCTTGTGCTCGAGACCAAGCGGCACTACCATTTAAAATGTATGGTGGGGATTTCAATTTTCTTTATGATTCATTTACCGAGAAATTGAAAATTATATGACCTGTCATGTAAACAGAAGAAATTAGCCTTTCATATTTACAATTTATCTTTACCTTACGATCATTGGTTCGACGCTGGGGCACCATTTGTATTCTACCATATATTTCAAAGGTGGATTGTAGAATTACGTTTGAGGACTTTCCCGATGTGATATCGACTTGAAATTAGTATCATCAATATTCTTGCAGTATGCAAGCAACTTTTACTCGTATATATATGGATAAATAATTTTTTATAAGAATTTATAAAAACTTTTCATTTTTAATTGTTTCTTTAAAGAAATAATTACGTTGTACTTGGCAAAATATTTTTTAACAAATTCATGCATTTCATAAGTTTCTGCATCTGGACTCTTTCTTTAATCCCTAATAAACGGGCAACAGCAGGTCCTTGGTCATAATATGCAGTTCCAACACTGTTAATTGCGATGTGTACATCCTAGAATTTATAGCTTCTCTAGAAAGGCTTTACTGTTTGTTGGATTTAAGTTTGGTATGGATTGACACATCTCTCTCCGTGCAAGCACTATGAGAAGTTAAAGTAAGATCTGCCAGAATTAATTTGTTGAAAATTGATGGATGTTGTGATACCTTCCAGTAATGGTAAAGCCTAGCTATTGACGAAGTCATGTCTGGAGGAGGAGGAACATAGGGCCCACCACCTTCCCGAACTCGATTCCTGAAAAGAAACATTTTATCCAAACTCTAGCATTCAACGCTTCCTGACTTTAGTTTAACACGCGTAGAACTTGAGTTTTTTCCTTTTTTGCCGGCGCCTAATACTGTCTCTGAGAGACAAAACTTGGCACTAGCTATTCGTGTCGCCTACTTTGTATGTTATTTTATGCACTGGTGTCTGCAGCTATGTAATGGCTACCCATAATGCGCTGCAATATTGTGAATTTACGGAATTTTTTTGTATCCAGTGTTTATATTCAGTTACCGGTGTTGTGGTTGCTTGTGGCGTATTCAGTATGTAAACCAACTGCGTTACTTGTTTGTGAACAGTTTTTCTCGGTATTTATGATGAATAGTGTCCAATTTCTGAAAGGGATTAATTTTTCCTCTATTTCTGTTTAAGAAAAATGTGCAATAAAAGAAGTGGGAAGTGCTATACCTTTGCTGAACCTATCTCAGAGTCAGAGAAGCAAAGGTAGGCAATACTTCCGAGTGTTTAAGCCATAGATATATGAGAGAAACAGTTGGATTTGTGGCTGCGACTCTTCCAATGGGCTATACTGTTTCCCTTGTTTGTTCTTTGCGAAAGACAAGGACGCGACCTGGGCAAAAATAGGTATATTTTATTAAGGGCATTTATCTCAAAAAATTATTCGGTGACAGTCCTGCCAAATACTTTAACCCTGAATAAAAAAATATAAGGTAATTAATTTATTTTCTTATGATTATATTTGATATTTCGAAAAATAAATACAACTTGAATATTAATATGTATTTTGGTCTTTAAAAATATATACGGAGAAATATGAATCGAGAATTTAAATAAAAATTCAATTTTCGAGTATATAGGGATTTTTTACAACAAAGGCGTATATTGATTCAACCCGAAATATTAATTTTCATATTTCTACTGCTTTTATCCTTGGTTGTTGTGAATTATACCGCGTCCATGTAAGCAGAGGCAATATTCTAGTATGAGCCAGAATATTTAACCATAATCGCGGCCACTTAAAAATTTACGAATTTTGAAGTGAACCCCCTGTTTTTTTAGTCACGCGCCGCCACTGGACACAACACAAAATCATACGGCTGAGTGCACTAATGGAATCTATATATTAATAAGAGAACTCCCTTTTTAAGGATAATATAAGAACGGAGGAGTTTAAGATTTGGCATATGGAGAAGGAGTGCAGAAAGATTAATGATCTAGTGATCGCCCATTGGTCGAAATGCGATCATAATTCATTTCATTTTGAAGTCTGAACGTTATTGAGGTTCTTTTGTCAAAGAGTATACCTATGTAATCATTGCTTATAATTCATTTCATTATTTTTCTATTGCGTCAGCTGTGAGCGTGTACAAATACGTCATTAGGGTTTGCATTAATACCCTTCAATAAATGTAAATTTTTAATGTTAGAAAAATAAATATAACACAATTTTAGCTTTATTTAATTTTTGATACAATTCATTATCATTTTTAATTTTTAAAATTGATTCCCAAAAACAATTCCGCAAAATCGCCGTAATTATATACCTGTTATTTATTAATCAGTTAGCGACTTATGGCATCTCGGTTAATTGCCCTCTGTTCATAATTCCTGACATGAGTCCCTACCGTTAATTAAGTACGGAGATAAAATCCCCTTCTAATGAGAAAACGCATGAGATCGGATCCAGCAATCGCTTTGGTCGCCAGGGTTTGTTTACTACGAAGAAATATCACAATATTTTCGTTCATTTTGCCAGAGATTTCGTAATTTCGACTTGAATGCGGTATTTTACGACCGAAATAAGAATTTTTATTCAATTTTCTTTCTTTTGGTGCTTATTTCGACTTCGTACGCCCATTATTTCTTATTTAATTCTGCAAAAGAAAAAATGTCTGCAGTCGATCGAAACGAACTTCACGTGCATTTCTTAACGAGAGACGATTCGAGTAGTCCAGAGTCGAACAAAGGATATTTCTCCAAATAGGATATGGAACCAAAACAAAGAAATCCATGGATTTCTTTGTTTTGGTTCCATCCAAAGGTGAGGCACTTCAGAACAGCGAAGGTTCCCAGGTTCCATTGGTTTCGCCTTCTTCATAATTGGTATCAGGAAAAAGTTTTCGATAATTACCTCAGCATTTTGAGGGAGAGAATTTTCCTTCTGCGCCATTTCTTATATTCATGAATGAATGGCTTGAAATATTTCGAGTGAAATCTTTTCGCTTTGTTGTGTTTTGAAAAAAATAAAAGAGGTTTTCTTCGGGGAAATGTAAAATCTACGCCAAAATTGAATAATCAAAATAGTCGAAGAAACTCACATAGCCGTAATTCACCGAAATAAATAAACTGAAAACCTCGTTCCAGTGCTGCCTGTGGGGAGTCGAAGGGGAAGACACTAAATACGTACTTCGGAATGTATGGTTCCATCTATACAACAGATCTACTGAAGATAACTGAATTACGTGACTTTTCTTGACTATTTTCTTTTCGTTTATTTACTAACAGCCGTGTCTCCTTCTTCTCAAAACTGAAGCCAATATGGGAACTGCTGAATAGATGTTAGAAAATAGATTACAAAATCGCCAATTCTTACCCTATAGTCACATACTAGCTGAAGCGCCCGTTGATTCTCAACGGGGAATATATATAGAAGTAGATTAAATTCAAGTTGCCAGTCGTGCAATGCGTAAATTCCCTTTAGAATACAGTCTTAAATCCCTAGCTATTCTTACTATACAGGAAAATGCATGATCTCGGTTCAACAATCGCATTGATCGTGAGGAGGATTGGCTGTTTACAACCTCAACAATTTATTTATCAAAATTCTCGGAATTTCGATTCGAAAACAATATTCCACGATCAAAATTAGAATATTCATTTAATTTACGTTCTTTTGCTTCTAGTTTCGACTCCTCACAATTATTTTTCTATTTTAATTCTTCAAAAGAAATATAGCCTGCTACCGATTAAAGTGAAGATTAGATTTATTCTTTATGGAAACCCATCTGAGCAATCTTGGTTCGAACCCAGCAAAATTATCGAATAAAATTGAGACAGTACGTCTTTCCTGGTCCCAGAAAACACGTACGCAAAGTTTGACGCGAATCTGGCAAACAGTTACGGTACTAAAATCGAAGACACACAATCTCCTGACTGTAATTACGTACCTGCAATTGCTGGTTACCTTCTTACAGAAAATTTCTCGTTATCCATATAATATATCGTCCTCTTCAATCATCAGCTTTATGGGCCTAAAGTCCACGAGTATTTTTACGGGATAAAACATGAGCTCGGATTCAACAATGGGATTGGTCGTCAGGGGGATGAGTTGTTTATAGCCTCGAATTTTCACAAAATTTTTCTATATTTTACCGATATTCTTGCAAATTCTTATCGAAATTAATATTTCACGACCTAAATAAGAATTTTTATTCAATTTTCTTTCTTTCGGTGTTTATCTCGACTCTGTACAACTATTTCTTCTAATTTAATTCTTCAAAAGAAATAAAGCCTGCAACCGATAAAAGTGAAGCTTACGTGTATTCCTTATGAAAATCTATCTGAGCGATCTTGGTTCGAACCCAGCAAAACTCTTGAATAAAAATGCGACAGTACTTCCATCCTGATGTCAGAGGACACGTATGAAAAGTTTGAGACAAATCGGGCAAACGGTGTGGACTCCAATCCAAGACAAACAAACACACAAACCCACAGAATTTCTGCTTTATATATATAGAAGATTACTAGGAAATTCAACAGTCAAGCTTATTGATTTTATTTTTACTAAAATCGGCCACCTTATTAGCTCTGCTACTCACGGCCACATTAGCAAAATTTCAATCATTATCCTCTATTTTGAATTATTATTCTCTTTTGAACGACATAATATTGAAAAATAACCACGAAAATGGATAATTTTAGCAAAAATTCAATATAATTCTTCTATTTTGCAATCATTATCCTCGTTCAAACGAGATAATATTGGAAAAATGCAACGAAAAGGGATAATTTTAGCAAAATTACAATAATTATCTTCTATTTTGAATTATTCACCTCGTTTAAACGAGATAATATTTTTTTAAAAATGCAACGAAAATGGGAAATTTCAGCAAAAATTCAATAATTACCCTTTAATCTACCTTTATTATCCTCGTTTGAACAAGATAATACGGAAATAATGCATCGAAAATGGATAATATTAAAAATCCAACGAAAAGGGACAATTTTAGCGATTTTTTTTAAATTATCCTCTATTTTGCCGTTATTCCAGCATTACTTTTACTTCCATGAAACATTTTGAATAAAGGGAATGTTAAAGAAGACGGACCTTCTCAAAAATGTATTCCTCCAAATAAAAGCGGAAGTTATATCGAGTTATCGCCTCTGTCTTCGCTAGGTAAAATATGTTCCCTCACAAATAACTTTTCTAAAGCAAGATACGCGTGCCGAAACACCATTTTTTAATTCTCCGAAACAGGCTTTGTATGCGAGAATCCTGTTCCCGGAAGTTGTTCTCAGTCGTCCTAATTTAAATTACGGAAATATTGATAAAATTACATACGAATAAACTCAGATTTCTATGAGGTCATTGAAAATGCAAGAGGGAAACGAAAATCTTCCTTCGAAGGACAAGAAAGTGTGTGGCAGAAATATCTCCGATGGAATTCCAGTGAGTCAAACTGAACAAGGATACAATGGCTTTAAACATCGTTGCTTGCCTTCTAAGAGGCGCTTCCCAGATGAAAAATATTCTAATTATCATCTTAGCAAAATTTGAAGAAAGGAATCTTTAAACGTCGAGTTTTTGACCCCAAATCAAAGGCACTCATATCTGTGACAATGTTCCAAAGACTACTTAATTTTCCATCGATAAACACAATATCTCTTCCCTCACAATGTTAATTCATCGAATGAATTTAATTAGCGTTCTGTAAACGCACTCTAAAGATACGAACAATTTCCCCCTCACGAGTCACATCCAACATTCGAACGCAGTCGGATACAAAAGACAATCAACGGAAGCCCTTCTTTTGAGCTGAAAAAGGGGCCCTCTTTACAGCGAACCCCATGTGTTCATTTATATAACAGCATTTTACTAAATAAAACTAAACAACGGACAGTGCGAAGAGTGGCGCCATTACCGCAACGCCTTATTCTCGTCGCCTCTGCCAATGAATTCCGAATGAGAGTCCGTAGAAAGAGCGAACGAATGAAAACAAATCAATACTGAGGTTAATCAATAGATTCTCGATGCTCATGAGGTGATGATTTCATGGGTCGTGGAAAAAGAACACATTATTTGGGAATCGTCAGACATTACTTCACTTGCGCTGACGTAATAAGAAGGAACATTCTAAAACGGGAAATAGCCAAGTAAGGAAACATTCTGATAGAAAATGCAGGAATAGGTTAAACTAAAAGCCCTACGTTTTGCTATAATTGCAGATATGAATATCATTAACATGCCCCTGAGGAGAGAAACGACGAATAAAATTAAACTCATTTCAGACTTTATAATGCTAGTGATCTCCTAGGCGAGTATAAAACTGAACAAACGGAAACTGCGATAAAAATCAGCAAACCGTAGGGCATTCCCTAAATACGTATCCTATAAGCATCGATAACCAACCACAACCAATACAAGTGTACTCCATAACAATGTGTTACGACACACATTCGCAAAAAAGAGCGATTCCACTCTTAACAGGTAGTTAAGCTCTTCACGAATCCCTGAACACGATTAAAAAATCTACAAAATGATGCTTTAAAAAAAGAACAAAATTCATTATTTTGAGGTGGATCTTACTGTTACAATCAAAATCGTCAAACCTTGGATTGTCTTGGAATGATTTTGAGGAATGAGGAAAAAGGAATGATTTAGCTAATAATAATAATTAAATGATAAAGGAGTAGATTAATTAATAACATCTGAAAAATATTAAATGGTAAAATAATCATTTCAATTTGCAGCTTGACCAAAAATCAATGTGACTAAATATTTTATCCTATGAATTGCGAAAGTTTACAAATTCATAAATTCTCTCTCTACGGTACAATTTCGAATGCGATTTCTCAATGTCTGGCGAATGAAAAGATGACTGAACATCGCATTTGTCGAAGTAAATATTTGTCATCGACAAATTGCAATTCAAAGTAGGGTCAGGCGGTAGATATTTTTGAATGATGCTGCGATAACACCGGCATAAATAATCACGATCAATCGAGGAATTGGCGGTCATTTGCCTGGATGCCACATTAGCATCCTTTTTCTGTCCGCAAAGGCTCTGTAAAATAGATACGAGTCATGCAATGCACTCTGCTATTATCTTCGCTGAAGTGCGTTGATAAGGTAAATGGCCAAACTGTTTTCGCACCACCTATACTGGAGGGCTGAATTCGTCTTTCATATATAGCAGCGTAATTTGAACAGAATATCTATTTACTTTGGAACCTGGGGAAACACTCCTGCGTAAGACGGATACTCTAAATACCCCCAAGGATACTCTAAACACAGTAAATAAAAGAAGAAGTGAAAAATATCAACATGACTGGGACTCTGTTCGCGACCTTCTACTATCCATTAGCACTGCCAATTACACCCTTTTGACGGAATGCAAACCACCACCAGAAATTTATTTTTTTAGATGGTACGAGTGGGTCGTATAATTGAAAATAATCTATAAATATGTATTGTCTTACAGTTGATGAATGGTTGAAAAAACTAAATAAAAGTGCATGTATAATTAAATAGATATAAATTATTCTCAGTAATAAAAGCAGAATAAAACAAGGCATTTTTCCGCGAGTAAATATATTTTTCGTAAAAGAATATAGGACTGTTGGTACGCCTAATTTTTATAAATTCAAGTTATATGCAGTTGATAAAAGGTTGGAAACCCCTGTTTTAATCAATTGATATGGAAAAACAAGAATGCCTTTGGTCTATAATATTTATTCCAGCAGAGGTTGAAAATATATCATATTACGCAATTATTTTAAATTTAAAGTCAAATGTTATTTGGGGCGAATTCTGCAGAGATTTTTGGCTTTTTTAAACATCCATAAAACATTAATTGCAACAAATTTTAACATTTCGAAGAGGTCTTCAATGATGGATTGCACTGTTCCTGCAGAAATAAATCAATATATATACTTCCTAATTTAGTATTATCTTAAACAGACAATATGAAGATACAAATTAAAATAGCATCCTCGAATCATGGAGTCTTGCATTACTTAATACAAATTATGGATATATTAATAATCTCCCGGTATTACTTAAGGAAAAAAAATATCGCAATTTCTCGTCTTGAGTCACTTTTAATTCCTTTGGTAGGATAGGAGCAATAATGGATGCCAACGTATCATTAGGTATCGAAAATATCTATTAATCATTCTCTATTCTATTTTAAAGAATTGCTAAATCAGGAAGTATCGTCGGAATAAGTGGAGATAAAGTACTAAACCTTTAGTTGAGATCCACTTTCTTTCGGAGTGTTAAACAGCACTCTCTAACGGTTAAACTTGGTAAGCTCGCAATAAGGAACGACTCAACACCTCATTGTATCTCAAATTTTCATTATATCAATGTGTTCAATTATCAAATTCATCAAAAAGTTTTTCTAATTGGTATCGCTTTGGCATTCTTATGGCGGTAGGAAGAAATACCACTTCCCCCTCGTTACTAGGCGAAGTCAACAACAATATCCCTCGCGAGCATCACAAAGTAGGGACCATTGTTGAAAGTAACCTCAACAATGCATCCCGCGGTCGTTTCGAGTTGAGAGAATGTTTTCTGATGACGAGGAACACTACTTCGTATTAATTAACCACTAATCAGTCCACTCCGATTTGCTAACTCAGTTTCCCAAATTATTGAACGGAATCGTATAACTAAATCATTTTAGTCTGTATTTGAAAAATCCCACGACAGAGGAACCCTGATTTAGGGGAGGACAAAGCATTATTCGGTGTCTGCACCAAATCGCAGAGTGATTATTTTACTGTTCCATGGACCGCTGAATCAAAGACAGGCTTTTGTTTGATCTCTATTCATTCGTTACTTAGGTTACGTCAATCTCTGAAACCCGTTGGTGATCGTCATCATAGAGGAAGAAATATGTAAAATATATGGCGATCCCTCAGACTTGAGAGCGGGTGTGAAGCACTCGAGGGCGGTCCTCCGAAAAATCGGAAGAGACACGAAGGGAATTAGACGGAAGAACGACCACTGGAATTGGTGGTGAAAGGATTAAACGAATGTTAATCCGATATTCTTTTTTTGTTTCTTATTGTCTTTTAACAATTTCCTATAAACTATGTTTTTGATCATTTTCAGTGTACTAGACCTTTCAATCTTTCATTTGTACGTATTTCTTAATGTAATTTCATTTTCTTCATTTCTTTGAGATTTATCTCCCATTGCTCAACGTTCATTTCAATTCATCTATAATTAATGTCAGTTTAGTGAAGTTGATTCATTTTATCTGATTGTCTGTAGTGCAGTTATACTTTTTCCCCTTTCATTTTTGTATAATTTCTATATTTTCACTGCCTGAATATGATAACTCTTTTCTTTCTCCCCAATCACAAAATACAGTTTCTCATTTGTAGGTTTCGCAGGTTCTCCTCTTCTTTTGAGTGTTTTCCCGCAGTGAAAATATTTTCCCCAGCTTAGGTTTTTCTTAATCCACACACTAGTTTTCTTCTTTTGCAAACTATCTCTCGCTTTAAGTTTCGCATTGACGATGGGTTAGGTGTAAGAAATGACTTTTTTGTCTCAATCTCGCCCGAATAAAGGCAATATATTATTATATTCGAATCGGATTTAAGTATGGGTTACGCAGTTTTATGGGACATTGAGTCCCATAAAACTGCGTAAAATAAGATAAGTTTTTGAAATTATATGTCATTTCAATATTCAGATACATTCAAGGAAATTCATAGAATATAACCGATCGGCAATGCCAATATTTCACTTAGCAGTAAATCATTTCCTTAAATCCATGCTTCAGCTCGTACTATTCATTCCTTCTACTACAATGTATTGCCTTACTTTATTTTGTTTTTGATACTTCAATCACACTTCGCTATTTTACGCCAACATATACGAAGAGAGATGTTCTCAAATCACTAGGGACGCAATTCTCAGGATATCCAATCGTACTTCCCTTTCACTCATTCCAATTCATTTCGAAGCGTTAGAAGAATCTATTCCCAAACACTCAGACTTCGTGAAAATCCTCGTAATATAAAAATTTCAACTTTTTTCCGTGAAAACTGCTTAATGAGTTAGGGATGACTCTGACCAATACGCAACTTGAAACCTAAATATCTTCATTAAATGTTATGCTCTTAATATTGTTACTAACTGGGGAAATATATTATCAAGGAACTTGATTATTATGACAATTCAGCTATCCTCGGTGCTTTCAACACTTCAACACACAACACAACTACACAATTACATCTACATCTACATTAATGCCCTACCCTACCTACCTAGCCGCCTTTCGGCGTGTGGCAGGGGGTGCAAACACCAGTTGAATCTAAACTACTTCCTTATTCGGTTATTGTCGCGTATCGTTCGCGGAAAGAATGAATTTTTAAAACGATTCGACCTAGCATCTATTTCTCTTAACCTACGGTCATTATCGGATTGACCGAGGTAGCAGGGGGGTTGCATGATACCGATTGTATCTTCCAAAAATAGATAGATAGTCGGAGGGGTAAAAAATGCTTCAATTCGAAGCTCGGCGACGCTAGGGAACGCGTTGGAACCACTCCATCACCAATCGAAGCCTCTCTTTGGGTTTTCTCTAGTTCGAATGACGAAGCGGTTTAGAGTGGAGCGATTGTCGCAGCGGAGGCTCGAGTCTCCGAACCGGAGCGTCATTTGAGTCATTCGCTCCTAACCGGAGCAATGAATGCGGGAAACTCCGGTTCGATTCCCTGGTTTCAATCCCAGACATTCTATGACACGGGCATCCAAAACTTGGTCTCACAGAACGACAAATGTCTCAATCCGATGTCGAATACGTCTAAAAATAGTTAAGGAAATGCAGTCGCAGTATATACTTTCTAGAAATCGCGTTATATTCTTTTTAAACGGCAGCAGTTCCTTCGAAAGTATTGTAGAAAGTAGGAAGTTATGTTCGGCGCAGGAGTCTGTATTATTATCTCGAGTTAAATTTGTTATAATCCGTAAGTACGCGCTGGACCAATTCAGATGATCACGGAAACCGAGGAAGGATGAATTTCTTAACTACGCTAAGAGCTCTCGGCCGAAGAAAATAATCTTCGACGCGTTGCGTCCTTTTTTATAAGAACGACGGCGAATTAGCGCGGGAAACACCTTCGTTTACCCCCTTTCTTTAACAGGATGGACAGCGATTTATTGCCCTTTCATGGCCAAGTGAGAAGGTCGTTCGATTTTGGTCAAAGCACACCCGGGTTTGATAAGTTTTTTTTTCCTGTTTCTGATTTTATTATTAATTTGTAATTTAGCTATAGAACTAGTGCTTTTGTAATCTCCATGTTAAAAACAGCTTTCTTTAACATCTTTTAGCTTGTACTATCAGTAGGTATGCGCAGGTTTTTCCCACCTCCCTTCTCTGTGGGTGTTTTCCTGCAGTGGATATTTTTTTCTAAGATATCACCTTAGGTTTTATTTTATTTCCACTCCTTCTAAAGTTTTCCTCTCTATTTCTATTCACATATACACAAGTTTTTATGCATACAATACCATTGCCGAAAGGTTAGATGGAAGAAGAGACTTTTCAGCCTCAATCTCGCCTTTAATGAAGGCCATAATAAGGAGAGAGAAATAGGCGGTGCAGTGGGAGAGTGAGTGGCGACATGAGAAGAATTATAAATTATTTATAAATACGTAGATAAAGATGAAAAATCTTTAAGTTATTACATATTTCACTCACTTCTTTCACTTTCACACACTATTAAGAGTGACTTAGTTATAGTATTTACCCATTTAATTATTAAATAATATAACTTTGAAGAATAATAATGCTCACTCTTAAATACTGAGAAGGAGAGAATGCTAAGAGTAAATAAAAGACGGCGTAGTTCATAATAAGTGCGACTGCGGTGAACAACCAATACTCGAGTTTTTGAGGGACATGCGAGTTCATTTGCTGACTTCGATAAAGTGCGATTGCAACATTTAGCAATAGGCCGTAGAGTATTGGGTTTGTTTGGAAATGTGCATGATTTATGACTAATTTGAATCAATCACAGCGAGTTAGACGTTTGATGGGAAATCAGAATGGGCAGTTTAAGGTGGACGATTGTGACAAATTCGGGGAAAAGTCTATTCAGACTGCATTAAATTAAGAAAAAAATAAAGCCTATAACAATTGCAGAAAGTAAACAATTTCAATGTTCAATTATATGTTCCAATCATAAAATAAAAGTATGAATTTTAAATATGAATTTCAGAGTTGGTAAATTAACTGCCCTCTACAGCATACGGTCCATAGCAAATTTGAGTTCATCATGATATATATAATAAGATGCGTTAAGCAAGATAAGAATTGTGGTCGTTTGCTTTCGTTATTTATCCAGAGAACTGTTGGAGTAACTGGCCCACCTCCAACAACAATTTCCCAAGGAATGTAATTTTCCTTAGGATTCGACGATAAAAAAGACGTGGACGAATGACGTTAGTTAGCTTTACTTATATCTCAAGAACTTTCATGAATTCGCAGGTATGACTGATTCCGAGACAAACCCAAATGAAAGATAAAGTTCCAGATATTCTTTGATAAAAGAAAATATCCCATTCGTCTTGATATTGATAAAATGAACAAGTTGGACCTTCTCAATAGGGCTGCTTCCGACGTCTCCTTCGAAGTGATCATTCAAAAAGAGGTTTTGGTTTTTTCTTCCTGAAAATATCGCATTGAAATAAAATCAAGAGAGAGAGAGAAGAACTCTCATCCTCCATAACTCCACCTTTACTTCCTACACATTCTTCCCAAAGGTCCGAAAGATGAACTTCTTAGAACATAGGGAATTTTCGGTTTCTATAACCCATGAAATTATTCCTGTGCCTCTTCGTACCTCCCAGATAACCTCAACTCCCTTGTCCATAAGATCACCCCTTGGCACTCCCCTACCCACTTCTTCTACCCTCTTCCTTGAACTCCGGATTTCCCCACAACCCCTCCTCCTTTTGCTTCCTTATCTTGCATTGTAACTTCTTGTCACCTGAATATGTAAGTAATCTTACGAAACCGGTCGTGTGCAAAATATACTGTGGAAAATAGTACAACTAATTGAAATGATGATCTGTACATGTATAACATTGTTGTAGGAAGACTCGAGGGACGCAGAATGATTACAAGGAAAGATACGAATGAAAATGTGGTGCGCCAACTGCTTTAAGTACGCTATTCTCGCCTTCGACTGCTTTATCCCATAGAGACCCTCTCCCATCCCCTATAGTACATGGGCTCTTGCATATTGCAAGCAAATAAATTAGTAAGGGATGAGTTATACGTCGATGATATAGTAATATATATTTATGTTTCTTTTTAATTATGCCGCTGTCTTTCGTATACTGATTTTCAAATGTGAGATCGAGATTCATTGAATAATATTGTAATTATTTCGGAGGCCTTTCACGTTTATTTGATACGGTAGTTGTGGAGTTGAGTCCTTGATGAATACGCATTCCTAAAATTCAATTAAGGAAATAAAGATAAGTTAGAATACAAATCTTCATAAGAAAAAATGCGATAAATCGATAGACGATTCGTTACCTGTAGTACTCGGTTCGGTGCAAGACATAATTCAATCGAATCCTATGCTAATTAAATGGCGTCTACCGCGATAATGAGCTCCGTTTCTATTTAAATAAATAGACAATAGGTAACGTAACAATGTAAATAATTTAAGAATAATAATTTCCGGCCTTCTTCGGTTGAAATGGCTTCTGTTGCAGACTTGTTGTCCTGTTCGGATGCACCTCAAGTGGCATTACGCTTTTTATCGCCCTCTTATTCACCGTATTTTAAAAATTCACAGAATCGGCATTGGATCTTGAGAAATCTTAAACCAGGCTTAGGTGCTAAACAATCCTAATATCTAATGGTTGCAAGTTTTCACTAATTCCGAACAAAACCTTTACACTAATTTACTTGGTGTCGCTGAATAACTTTTTACCTTTTTTAAATATTTCTTATCTATTTCTTCCTCAGGTATTGCAAATATCTTTTGTGCCTTTTATTCTGTTTTCTTTTCCTAGCGGCAGAGAGCACCATAACTGTTTTACAATGTCATTCTCGACGGTGGCTAACTTATCTTTAAATTGAGTAACAAATTTCCATGACCTTGCGCCGGATGTTGCTACTTATACAAAACCAGGCCCTGGTAAAACCACTAGTTCAACTCCAAACATCTATTATATTACTCTACAATAACACGATTCTCATCGAACGAGCGAAATACGGAGCACCCTTCCAAGAGGAGGGGTTCGTCGTAAATGGAGGACGATCACAGGGAATTTCACGGGTCTTTGTGGGCTATATTGATTGTACACCGGACAAAGTTTCCTAGACTATTTGAACCGAGAACGTTACGCGCGCTACCTCATGCACATCTCGACCGCAGCGCCGCCAAACGAAGACTTGCGCGTACTAAAAAGCTCGCGGCCGGAATCGGAAATTAGCGCGGGCTTTCAAATTTCGCACGACTAATCTTGAATTTATTCTGTGTACATCTATGGAGGTCATTTATATTGGTTCCCGTGCCTTGATATTCCACAGGAGGTCAAAGTTGATTAAATTTAGCGAAAAATTCCGCTCTTCGATTTTTGTCGTATTTCTTAAACTTTAAGCCGAAGGTGAATCTAAAAGACGACAATCATAAGGTAAAATATAGTTTCACTTTATAGATATGCTCTTTGTTCTTCGTAAGACTTGAATTTAATTATCACCGATGGATATTTACAAACTTTACGTTAGAAAATTGCGAACCTAATTTTGGAGGAAATTTATATCTAAAGCGAGGAAAATGGCAGGTTTTGTTTAAATATCTTATTCGCTTATATAATTATCCATTTACACTAAATTAAAGTTACATGCCGCGCAACATAAAATAATTCAAGTTGACTGTCCGTTTCCGGTGGGAGAAAATCAGTACTGAGTCTTGGCCAATAACGACTATTAATTTATAACGAAAATTCTGAGTCTTGGTAAACTTCCAAAATTCCACTATAAGTAGTCATGAATTGAATCATTATTATGGTATAATTCAAACGGCAAATGGACCTCTCATCCAAACAGAAAATCTTTGCATCTATTTAGATAGCACAAGTGATAACAGCTTTTGGAAAGGCCACCTAGGGTTTTAAACCACCACCACCGATAGCAACCGGAATTGCAAGTGATGGAACTTAGGACAGCGTCTTAACTCAGCTAGAGTCAACTGAACTACTGTGTTCGTATTATAGAACACTCTCAAATCAGTGAAACCAGAACAGTAACTACTCTCATTTCGCATTCATTTAAGTAACACGTTTACACACCAATTTCTCCATCGCATTCTCTTCGTTTTCTTCCGTATCCACCATTATTTAATGTTAGCAGTTTTGTATTTTATCTTTTGGTTTTCATTGTAAAATAAGAGGATAAGGAGGATGTGCGATGCATTGAAATGCAGAGGGGGTCGTTGCTAAGCAGCCGCTTCTTTTAAAGAGACTCCGACGAATTTCAAAGAATGCGATCTCCAAAAAGCTATGATGGTAAATAGTTTGAATCGAGTAATTTGAGTAATGAATTGAAAAATTAAATTAGAATTGAGTAATTAATTAATTACGTATTTGGTGGAAAAACGTGCCCGATGAAGGGAAGATGGAACTACAGAAACATTGATCGCTTCAGCACTTGCTCCTGGTGACGGTATAACGATGATTTTTACGAAAGTATAGATGAAAGTAATAAGCATTGTATACTTACGGTTATTTAAACAAATTGATATCGCAAGAGATGAGTACATACTCAAAAAGTAATGTTCACTGCATTATAACTAAATACCTGCTTACGGATGGTTTTCGACATGGGCTTTTTCCTTGGACGGAAGCGGAAAGAAGACAGATATTGCAATCAAAATTTTAATTAATCGCCATTTATTTAATGGAGTCATTTTTTACATTTTAATGAAAAAAAAATTGTTAATATAAATCTTTTAATCTCAATTTTAGATGATTTATGTATTAATAATTGCGCGGCATCAGATGAAATTGTCTGTTCTACAAAAACAGAGGAGGTAATCTCTATATCGTTTTTTTTAGATAAATTTGAAATAGTTATCTGAAGGGATATGACATATTTCATGATAGTAGATAAAATCAAAGTGAAAGGAGAACAAGAACCTAACTTAAAGAGCTATAAATGAGTTGAGGGAATTAAAGTATCGAAATGACACTGTTTATAAGTACGGAGGATAGGATTTCGTTCAAAAAGGTAACTAGAAACGAAAAAATCTCCTTATTCAGCGTTGCGTGTTATTAGGATCCTGTGCTCACTAAAACTTTAGAATTTAAATAGATTAACGATCTTCTTCATAGAGAACTTTCACACTTTCTTGCATAAGTTTCGATATTAGCATAAAGTATTAAAATTAGTATTAATTAAGTATTAAAACTAACTAATACATTTGGGGTTGGCATTTCACTCTTCGAAGGGGATTTCAGTCGAAAATTCAGGATTAACTCGGTGATAATTAAAAGTCTGGCGTGGCGATACTTTGCCGCGTAGCATCTTTTCCAGTTTTCTAGCAAACCACTGAAAATCTTCTTCATTCTAAGTCACTTCCGCTCTCATTAGAGGGCATTCCCGTAGTAATAGGTCAACTTCAGCGGAATTATCGGATCTCGAGAGAGCTTCGGCAATCTCGTGTCCTCAGCCGCGTATTTGCGGGAAGGAGCGCCGATGCAGGGGCCATAGTCTGTATCTCATTTCCCGTCGGTACGGTAGCCAAGCAGTCGGTTGGGATCGCAAACCGACTCCACGAGCTCTCGATCCTATTCTGGAAGCTCCTGCGTCGGTACGACGGCTAGCCATCGTCGGTAGAATCCGGAGAATACTACCGATAATGAAAAGGAGTCGGTAGCCATAGGGGTCAGTCGGTTGGCAGACGAACTGTGGCAAGTGTGTGCATATTTAACAATATCATCAAGGCAAATGCGTTAATTGAATGCCCGTAATTAGCAGAATGTAAAATAAAGCCGCAATAAGACAGGCGATCGCATAAAATGAATGCGATTCTCGTTTTTAGATGCAAAATGATGTACGCCATAGCCCATATGTATGCAAGTATGTACTACGTTTCTTGGAGCGTGTATCTGTCCAAGGACGTGGAATAAAATAAACGTTTTAATCTTTTAATAATAAATGTAAATAACCATCAATAATTCATTAGGTAAAGTGCTGGGGAACGCTTGACATCCGTTACATATTTTACTGTTTCCCCGTGCGAGACTCGACTATGGAAAAATAATGACCCCGCTTGAAGAAAACTATAAATAAAAGAGAAATAGATTAAACCTAGTCATAGTATTTCATGCGATCGAATTTTATATTTTTTAAACGTATAATGATTAACTTTTAACTGACGTAGATGGTATAATTTTTGTTCATTTTAAAACACAATTTGGTAATTTTCTTGTAGCAGACGAAAATCGTCGAAAATTTGTCGTTTTTGGATAGAATTTTCTCCAAAATGGCAGCACTTAGATGCAATTGCTTATCATATATATAAACTGCAACCCTTCCTCTATAATATAGTGTAAGAATGGTATGTGTATCTTCAGTAGTAAAGGAGATATTTAATTTCTCCCAAACACCGTGAAACTAGAATATTACCCACAACTTTACCATTAGATTCCATTAAAATCATATATTTCAGCAATATATGAAAGGCCAAGACAATTGAATAATATTTGTAGGGTGTAGTTAATGCAGGTGAAACTAATTACAAGTATTAATTACGTATAAGAAAGTGCTACAGTCGAAAGTTGCAGTACTTATCGGTTCACAAGGAGACGAGAGGATTTTGCTTTTGTAGCAAATATTAAAAAAGAAAAGATACCTATCCGTTTATACGAATCGAGGTCTTACTAGCTGACCAATAGTAAACTGATTTAAATACAGCAACAGTTCCAACAATAACTTCATGAAGCACCTAAGGAATTCGTGGAAATTTAACCTCCAAGAAATCAGTCAGCGAGTGTATCGAAGGTACTATGTACCTACCAATTTTCTACTACTTTCACTGATACTAAGTTCTGAAAATCACGCACCGGTTAATAAAATTACGAAATTTAGGGATTCACTGTAGGGATATTAATATTTTAGATATCGATATTTTATTACCATAAGAATCCTTGTGCTCGAATTTGGGCACTGGAAAATCTTCTGCAAGCAATGTATGTTAAAGGAAGGATTTGGTGCTTTCCCGGTGTAGATGATGCAGGAATCTTTCTCGGGTTTCCATCCGGGTAGTTTCTTGGAACAGGTCCGACGTTTCGGCTACAATCATCAACAGAGATGGAGGCTACTCCATCTACAAGACATGGCAACCGATCCTCCGGAAAATCTCCGAGAGCAGACAGCCAATGACGTCCAACCACCAGCGCGACCAATGAAAAAAGTGAAAGGGACTTTCCGAGCCCCTATATATACCGGACCGATTTCCAACCTCGGCACTTCATCCCCTGAAGATGGCTGCGGTGATTGTGGCCGAAACGTCGGACCTGTTCCAAGAAACTACCCGGATGGAAACCCGAGAAAGATTCCTGCAATGTATGTTAAAGTCAAACATCAACCATTTAAGACATGACATGACATGACGTCGTCGCTCCCTGCACCAGGGATATTACATTTGTGGCGCCTAGTTTTTGAGAAAACTTTATCCACTGGGGATCTCCGATGTATACAATTAATAAAAATATCTCATTCTGTCAAGTTCGCCCTCTAAAATCGATAGTGAAAATAGCTAATTAAAATCAGTATATTATAAAGATGAATAGTTAAAAACCAGAAGCTGCTGTGACCTTTTAAAGTTCGAAAATTTTGAAAAATTTTAAAATAGCGGGAATGGGCCCCTAAAAAGTTGATGACCCGCCTCACATATTTACGCGAATTTTTTAAAATTATATTAAAAACTTTCCCTTGATATCGCGGGGTAGCTTTCAGGGCGCCAAAATCTTAACAATAATTATTTAGCAGCTTTAAACAAGTTTGCTCGTCCACTTGTTAAAATTAAAGTTTTAGTGAGTGATTAAAAAATACGCTAACTGGGCAAGCCCCTGTAAAGTTGATTGCCGCGCAGCACATTTTTTCGTAAAAGAGTAAAAGTAGATAAATAGATAAATAAATAAATAGATAAATAAATAAATAGATAAATAAATAAATAGATAAATATTCTGATTAAAAGTAAACTGGCGATTAAAATAAATACCCGCTAAAACTCTTGGTCACAGCCGTTCTGGGCCTTTTATATTTATCATCATCTCTATTCCATTCGTAGCACCACATCTCGCCGAAGAGGCTCGATGGGGCTGAGGGCAATTTGTCATTAAAGCTATTTGTCATTTTTGTAAGGAAATCCTCCAGTGGAATGAGGTTGTGCGCCATGTAAATATCCCTGGTAGCGGTAATCATCGGCAAGTTAAGCATTCTTTTTAGACATTTGCGTTCAGTCTTTAATATCTTATCGATGTGCGATTTGGCACAATAGTGCCAAGCGGGACTGGCGTAGACCAGGATGGATCTGACCATTGCGTTGTATATTAATATCTTCAAATTGTTTTTGATTTTAGAATTTAAAAATATTTTAACTAAGGCATTAAAGGCTTTCGTAGCTTTATTGGTGGTGTATTCCACATGGGCTTTCCACGACAGCTGGCCGTCAAGGACGACGCCGAGGAATTTTTGCTCGCGGACGTTCGGGATTAAGTTGTCGCCCCAGAAAAGGTTAGAGCGATCGCGTGTTTTATTTACCCTCGCGAACGCCACTCTCGAACACTTGGACGGGTTCACTTTCAGTCTCCACTGGAGAGACCATTCGTAAACCCGATCCAAGTGTCCTTGGAGAATGGCGTTCGCAAGGTTTGGATTCCTGGCGGACGCAGTAATTGTGCTGTCGTCCGCGTACAAATATATCGTTGTATTTGGGCAAACTGGAATGTCTGCTGTAAATAAATTAAATAACGTTGGAGATAGGATAGCTCCTTGCGGAACGCCCGCCTTCTGGACCTCCAGTCTGGATTCAGCATGATTTATTTTAACCATGAATTTCCTATCTGATAAAAACGAATGAATTATTTTGATCAAATTAATTGGGATACCATTTTTAATCAATTTATATGTTAAACCGTCGTGCCATACTTTATCGAATGCAGACTGGAAGTCCAGAAAGCAGGCGATCGTGGAGTGGTACAAATTAAATTCTTTAGTAATTTCCTCGGCGATCCTGACGACCTGATGCGTCGTGGAAAGCCCGCCTCTGAAGCCTGCTTGAAAATCAGGTATTAGGTTGAGCTCTTCAATGGTCATCTCCATCCTGTTTAATATTAATCTCTCAAGGACCTTGCCGAGCACAGGAAGTAAACTGATCGGTCTATAATTTTTAATATCTGTACTGTCCTTCCCCGGCTTCGGGATCATTACCATTTTCGCGACACGCCAGAATCTAGGAAAGTAATTTGTTTGAAAACAGTCGTTATAAATATCGGTCAAAACATTCAGAGCTGAATCTGGAAAATTCTTTACCATGTTTGGCGTGATGTTGTCGTGTCCAGGCGCTTTGTTTATTTTCAATTTCTTAATGATATCCCTAAGCTCGGGGAGGGAGACTCGGCAAGGTCGCGAGTTCGGGGCGAAGGAGAAACTTTCGATTTCCTCCTCAACCATGTCGACCGTCGGCCTTGAGGTGGCGGCGAAAGGTTCGTATTGCTTGCACAGATAGTCTCTAAAAATTTCACTCTTTTTGGAATCGTCCAAGATTTCTGTTCCTTCGTAAATGATATTGCTAGATAAGGCCCTTATTTTTCCGGTTATTTCATTTACCTTTTTCCAGAGTTCTTTGTTTCTAATTTTATTTGGCAGCGCCGTATCCCGACTTTCAAATTCATTAATAAAGACATTTTCGATTTTAATATTTTTAAAATTTTTAATTTCTTTCTGAATTTGTGCTTTTAATTTTTTATAATTGACCAACGCCGCCACACAGCCCGTTTTTTGCGCTCTTTTCCTTTCTCGATTCCTTTGATTAATTAAAATTAAGATTTCTTTTGGTAGTCTTACATGGTTGGGAGGCAATCTTTTGCCCTCCTTCGCACACCTGTCGTACGCCAGTCCGACCAATTCGCTTAATTTAGTGACATTTTTTTCAATTGAGTTGACGTCATCTGTCGTTTCGTTATTAAAATTAGTTAATAAATTATCTAAAATCAGCTTAAAATTAGCCCAGTTAGGGATTTTAAAATTAAAAGCATCGTCCAGATCAGCGTCCGTCGGTAAATATAAAATAATCGGGAGGTGATCAGAAGTCAATTCATGTTTGACATCGATTTTAAAATTACAACATTTAAAACTTGATATAAATATGTCTAAAACATCAGCTTTCTCCGGGTGCCCTGTAACATAATGGGTATACTCGTGACCCAGATGTACCTTATAATTGCATTCATTAATAAATTTTTGAAGCTTGACGCCGGCGGGGTTATTTATCCTGCTTCCCCAATTTGTATGTTTAGCATTAAAGTCCCCCCCTATTATCGTAAAGGAATTCTTGAATTGCTTAAAAATTTTTCTAAGGTCGTTAACATAGAGATTTTCGCCAGGCGGATTATAAGCTGAGATAAAATTAATACAGCCCCTTCCTCCCCTTATTTGAACCCCTGTGGCTCTTAAGTTTTGATAATTTGATAAATTAATTCTGCTGGCGCTAAGACTTTTTTCGACTAATATTGCGGTACCCCTGCATCTCCGATTTGCAATTTCGTCATTCCTGAAAACTGAAAACCCAGGGATATCTAATTTAATTTGAGGCGATAAATGGGTCTCGTTAATTAAAGCGACACTTATTCTATGTTTGAATAAAAAAGTAATTAGATCGTCCACTCTTTGGACTAGACCATTGGCATTCCATTCAAGCACTTTAAGCGTCTTGGCCATCTAAAATCAAATTCGTGGAATTAATAACATACGAGATAAAATCACTTTTAGTCAGACTCGGTTTGAGTATTAATAGGGTCATCGAGGAGATCCATTTCCTCGTACTTTCTTTCCACCCATCATCGGGATCGTCAGTAAATTCATTGTCTTTACTTTTATTTTCGTCATAAGTTAAAAAATCATCAGCAGCGCGAGAGGACATTCGATCGGGAGTGTCTTTTCCTCCAGGTCTTAAAGGAGCGCCCGAGACGGCTGCCGCATAGCTACGCGTGGTTTGATTGGCCGGCGCGGCGTGCCGGCCGGTGTCGGCGGCGGAATACGACTACGAAACTCATTATTTGCGTTTCTGGCTTTATTTTTAAGAGCATTAAGTCGTTCTTTAAGCTTTTTATATGCTTCGCAGCCTCTGTAGCTGGCGGGATGCCCGCCGCCGCAGTTAGCGCAAACCGCTTTTTCGGTTGCCGGTTTCTTACATTCGATTGTTAAATGGTTTTTTCCACACTTGACACACCTCGGAGGCATGTTGCAAGATTTATCTATGTGGCCGAAGGCCTGGCATCTCTTACATTGAGGCGGCCCATTGGGCGGTTTGTATTTATCGATAATTATTTTGATGCCACAGACGTAACGGATACTTAAAAATTCATCTAGATTAGCTTTATCTGCCAAATCGACCGAATACAGCGGAAGCAACCTCGGAGGAATTGACTTGATCCCCTCTTTAATTTGAGCCTTAGTGGGTCTTGTAGTTCTGAGCTGGAAAATTTTTTCGGCCGGCACCCCTTGATCGGCAAGCGATTCGTTAATGTCGTTTATTGATATGTTATCCGGTAAATTCCTAATGACATAAATTCTACGTTTTTCAGCCGCCAGGCGGTAGGTAAAATAATTAATATTTAATTTGTTCAAAAGATCTTTTAAAGCAATGAAGTCATTGATAGTAAAACACTTAACCGACGTTCGACGCCCCGCAAGTTGAGCGACCGGGGGAAAGGTGCAAACTGCTTTCATTTGTTTGTAAAGTTCAACCCAATTTGTGGGCATTTCGATAAGAATTGGTGGAATTTTTCCTTCACCTTTCAAAGTCTTTTCGGCCGACGTCCCCGGGTTCCCTCGAGAGGCAGCCTCGCGGACCTCATTCCCATCAAGCGGGGAGAAACGATTAGTCAAATTAACTGAAATGGGAGGAGTCGGTGCCTCCGCGCGCTTCCTCCCCCGGGAGGGAGGAATCAGCTTCCAGTGCTCCTGGTTCACCGAGTCCTGTTTATTATGATTAATGATATTGGAGGAAGCGGGATTTCCCCCTCTTGCATCCGACATTATGCCAGGAGGGGGAATATTACCACCCCTTACGCTGGCCTCCTTACCATTAATGTAATTACGGCCAGTTTCAGGGGGGGGGCGTTCTGGGAATAGGGGGGGATCGCGGGAAGCAGTCGCCTGCCCCGGCTTTGACCCCGGCGACCGGTCGACGCCCCCGCGATTTGAACCCTTAATGGATTGGTCTACTCGTATTCTCCCGAGCGCGACCGCTTCATTTCGGGGGGAGAACTTTGATGAATGACTTTTTGATGGCGGGTATCTCGCTCCCGCCGGCCTGGGCTCGGCGGGAAGCGGACGGGGAGGCGTTGCGCGGAAGACACCGACATCCTCTTTTTTTTTCGGACAACTGTCCTTGGTGAATTTTAAATTAGGTCGCGAGATCGCCTCATCGAAGGACTCCGCGAACGACGGCCGATTCGACTTTCTTTTCTTATTCTCCCTCATGTCAGCGACAGTGGAGGGAGAGTCTTTATTTTTTTTCGGTCTACATTTCGACCTTTGTTCTGGGTCATTGGACCCATTGCAAACCTGTTCCCCCGACCCACCCCTCTTTTGGGACGACGGACGCCGGTCTTCTACCGCCTGACTTAATGAGTTAGAACTTTCACGCTCTAATTGAACTGCCGATCGCGAGGTGCCGACCTTAGAATTTTCAGTAACTGTTAATGGCTCTGTTTTCGTGCAGGTTTTATTAGAATTATCGTTATTTTTATACTGACTTGGTTTAAAATTATATTGATTACTAGGAGTAATTTTGAAGGAGATGTTAGCCGGAGGTTGCCCCGCTGCATCGGCTTCGGCATTACTGATTATTTTTTTAAGATATAATAGATCCTCGTCGGGACAGCTGAGGGATCTTGTCCTTCCCGAGAAGCTATTTGATTTATTCCTATCTAACTCGCGTACCGACTTGTCGGATTCCATTATTAGGCATTAAATTATTTTAAATAGAACAAGAATAAATAGAATAAATAATAAATGATATAAATAGAATAAATAATTAAAAGATTAAAAGAATGTCAATCAATAAAAGGGCTAAAAGAAATAAAATAAATAATTTTAGGAAATAATTTAGAATAAATAAATAAAAGAGAGTAAATTAATTATAAGATAGTTTGAAATTGATAAAAGAAAAATAATTAAGAATAAAACAATAAGCAAAATAATTTAATGCATTTAAAATCTGAATTTATAGCCTTTCCCGATTCGGGTGGAAATGCAACGTGAGATAAAATATAAATAGAATAAAATTGGCCAAGACGCGACGATAAAAACTTAAAAAAGAAGACGAGAATGGAATTATTAAGTTTTTTCGTAATAAACCCCTGGATGCAGTTTTCCTGCAATACATTTACGTAATTTTCGCGATCTTTCCGAAAAAAATTTTTGACAATTTCGACTAGCAAATCGGAGATTGGGGTATCCGATCCCCCAATTTTAATAATAATAAAATATAATCCTGCCTGGCGAAATTTAACTCTGATCCCGGCAAGTGAGTTTAAAACAAGAAGTAAGCGACTTTGATCACCTCTAATGATTACTATAAAATATATTGATTTTAAAACAGCAATAATATAAGAATGAATTAAAGATAAAACAATAAATAAATAAATAATATTAAAATTTCCGTAAAAATTTGATCTGGACGTGCATAAAACAATAAATAAATAAATAATAGTGTTAATTGTAAGCTAAAAAACTAAAATACGGTTAGTAATATATAAATAATTAAAATTTTAATAAATAAATAGGAACTGCCCAGCACACCCGGGCCAGGTTAATTTCGAGTGCTCTGTACGAGCCAACTCACGACTAGATGATATTTCTTCCGCTCGGATGAAAAATCCCATGGGAAATGCCATTAGCAAACGACAAAACCGAATTGACATCAACCATTTAAGACCATACAAACTAACTAATGCAATTATAAATATCTTCCCTATAAGATTTATTTCAAAACTTTAGTAAGAAATCAACAAAGGACAACAACAAATCCTAGTTACCTAAAATTTCATACATATCATCGATATTTACATCTGCTATTACACACCTTGTTTCATTCTTCATTTGTCTACTCGTTTGCCCTCTCATTGGTTGAGATGAAGCACGTGACCGTCACTTTCGGAAATGCTCCGATGTTTCCCCTTAAAGCGGGTGGGGGCAGTCGGTTTGGCAGTTTTCTGACCGACGATGCTACAGAATAGGATTTAGAGGCGGAGTCGGTGAGAGATCACGGTTTCCTCTCCAGTCGGTTGGATTTGAAATCGAACCAACTGCTTCCAAACCGACAAGTTACATAATATGGCCCCAGAGTCCGGAGTCGACCGCCGCAACAACCGTAAAAGATCCGAGTGTGTCATGAGAGGCGCGGTGGGGTGCGGGGCAAGGGGACTACCACCCGTCCTCTTCTCACCCGAAGGGTACGCGAATAAAGGCATTCGTCCAGACACCATTCCTTGCTAATATACCAATCGAGCTGCTCGTGCCGCAACCAAAGCCCAATTTTCGCTACAGTTAACAGTATTTCTCCATGGTTTCTCCCCGAATGTCGCATTCGCTTTGGATATGTAATTAAAATGACTTGCTCATTAAGAAAAGATTTTACGCCCGTTTAGGAAGATAATTAAATAATTATCTTTGAAATGGCATAAAAATAATATTGAGCTGGAAAATGATTTCTTCTCATTTACAAATAATCATATTTTCTTTGGTCAACCATTCGATTTATGTTATAGAGTCAGTAGTCCGGCAAAGTGAACATTTTTCGAAGTGAAAAACCACACGACATAGATTTGCCCAGAAAGCCGTAGTTGGCCATGTTACTTGGAGTGCATACACCATTTCTCTATTTCCCTAATCGGTTATTGCTGAGCAACATTCGCGGAAAAAATAGTGCGTTGATTCAACTAGTTCTAGCATCTAACTCACTTGAGTTTTCTTGATGAATCATCATAAAATTTACTGAGTGAAATATGCCTAAGTTTGAGTATTCTATATTCGAAAGATTCCCTTCCAATTTCATCAAGTCTCTCTAAGTAACACTCATTGATTTCTCTGGTAAATCTTGATAAAACTATTTCCTACCTTATGGACTCTTGGTTAAAGAAATAAAAGAAGGTATTGACGAAGAAAATGGAACGAATAGCACCGAAAGACCTCCTACAGGCGACCCGTTATGCGAAATGCTTAACGAAAAGGAAATTAAATTAAAATAATAAATAAGGGTGATTGTGTATGCTTGAATAGGAAGTCAGATCGTCTTGGACGATGTGACTTTGGATGGTTAAAGATTAAATATCCTGCAAAATAAACATATTTCAATGAGACATAGTTAAGTGATAGCTGAATATTTTCAACCGCATCGCAGAAATGCTTAAGCGATTGGAAATCTCTGTTGAGGTTAGACATGTTTTCGGTGACGATGTATACGAGTGTGTATGTGATTGTGAGGCTCATAGAAATCAGAGGAATGTGATTGAGAAGTGGTAAAATGAGGAAAAGTAATGCGAAGAGGCAAAGAGGCGTGAATTCCTGCTCTTTCAACATCAACTCTCAACGTTTCCGAATGAAAGTGCAGACAACAAATAAAGAAATATTCATAACGAAAGCTTTCGCATAAATTCAATGGAAGGATACGAATTTCCACAATCAAGATGAAGTTCCGCGATGCCTAGGTGGTACTTTTTCGAATCATGAATGTAGATTACGGATAGAGTTCCCAAAGTTGCGCAAGACGTGCAGCATCATTTATGATCATATTCCTAGAGTAGAATAAGGATGGGATAATGCTAGTAATTAGTTCTACATGCTCACCAAAAAAATGCATCGACTCGAATCATTTTTGATAGAAGGAAACTTGTTATTAACGGACATTGGTCATATTCAGTCCTCCTACTCATTATTACTCATTATATGCATAACAGTAGTGCTATTCCTTTAAATTATAAGACAAATAAAATTCACTGTTTCTGGCGATGTCTTGTGGAAATACGTCATGATGAAGAAGAACAATTTGTGCTTTTATTACTTTTAAATACTGAAGAAAAGCTACAAATTGTTCTTCTTCATTATAAGACAAATAACTTCTTTGTGTAGTTACTTCAAATTTTACTATCCATGCAATTTTTACTTTAAATTACTTTCGGATATTGGTGGCGAGTGGACAGCGTGCCATCTACGCTATCGCTTCAACCACAAGGTCCCGGGTTCGAATCCCGGCTGATCGGATTTTTCGGATCAGGGAATGGTTGTGTGTATTCGTTGTTACTGTCGCCTCGGTGAAGCACCTCCTGATAAGTTAGAGCTAAGGAGGACTTCAGCGGTGAAGGGCAACAGTAGCTAGGCATGAAAAAATATGTTTTTCGGCCAATTCGGTTTTATTCTTTTGACTACGCAAATAAGATATCTTCAGGTTCTCATTCACCAAATTTAATAAATCACTTTTCGTGGCTTCTTTATTCTTTTGTACCTCTCATTATCACTTAATCCTTGCCATCCTTGCAAATATTAATTTCACTTCATTTTCGCATATTTCCTCTAGAGGTCGTGGGTTACTTGTAGAGGTTTGGGTGTTTTCCGCCAATTCCTTAGATGAAACACATGGGAGTGGTCTTAAGAAGAATAACAAATATCACAACAGTTCCACTTATATACCTGATTACAATCTAAAGAATTTCCAACTGATATCACTAAATTCGATGTTTTTAAATTATTTACCGCAAAGTATGTAATCATATAATCCGTTGCAACGCTGTTAATACCGTTACAAAGCACAGTCAACATGGTTTTCGAAAAGCACGCTCAGATGATCTATAATTCACGCATTCCGAGAGCAACCGACGAAGGCTTCAGAACACATGCTCTTTTTCCGGAGTTAACGAAAGCGTTAGTAAAGATTCCGAAAGTGCATTCACTGCCTTGATTTGTAGACGATAAATAAACAATTCATACCGTCGATTGTGTCGTTTCTAAAAGGAGGAAGATAAGATGGCATTCTTCCCGAATAATTAGCGGGCACTTCAGCAAGGCACTAAGGGCAGCTCCATTCGGCCATTTAATTGCTCACTCATAAGGACAGCATATTACATAATTGAAATAGTTATATGAGAACTTAAACGGAAGGTACACATAAATAAATAAAATATCAAAACGCAGATGATAGAAGTTTCGAGTACGAATTTCAGTCGCAGTTTTAGAGAAATGCACACGAATCCTAAAATAAGAATACAAATTATCGTATTAATTATTGTAAATAAATAATTTAGTTACACTAACTGAGAAATTGTATAAATAGAATTATTTCTTGACTTTTTAATTCTTAAACTTTTTGGTCTGAAATATTAATGTCGTGATGCGACTACGGATAATAAGGTACAGAGGACATGGACATGATTTTTCAATAAGATGGAAGAATTTTGTTCAATGATGAAGCAAGCGTGTTTTGGTTTTCTTATTGACAAATAATATAATAAATTTGTTCAATGACGTACTGAAAATTACAGTAATAATCACAAATAGAGAATTCCATACATCGATAAGAAATTTTAAAATATTCAAATAGTCTATGAATTTCTATAGGCATAAAATAAAATCATTTTCGTACAATTTATATCTTTATATTTATAATAACTTCCTTCCAGGACTTCAGTAACCGATTTTAGAGTTAGAGATTGAAATAATTACAGCACACTCTGCTAAAGTCACTCGCCTTATTCCAGTCATTTTCCAAAACCACCACAGAAAAAAACGGCACAATTTACGACATTTATAATAGAATGAAGCCATTTAAAGATATGTTACGACTATTGCTTGAGAGTGAGGGAAAGAGAGAATTTAAGAATGAAAAGGAATTGAAGAATGAAAATTCCATCCAAAAACATGGGAGATTAAAGGTACGGAAAAATAACATTTCGAAGGATGAAATATGACAACACCGCTTCATATTTTTGATAAGCAATCTTCCTTTTGCCACGTGAAAAATATCTCCCCCAGCTTCCTAATAACCAAAATACCTCAAATATCCACAACACTTGTGTTGTGGAAAATTGAGGTATTTTGGTTATTTGGTTGAACACAACATTGCGGAATAGGGCAGTAGGATATTCGCAGACGACACAGTCATTTACAGGGAAATAGTTAGTTCAGAGGATAGATTAACCCTTTCGAACGACTTAGATAGAATTAGGAACTGGTGCGATGATTGGCAATTAGAGCTTAATGTAGAAAAGTGTTCGGTAGTTAACTTCTTCGAAAGTAAATCTATAATAAATGATTATTCTTATAGTCTCCGAGGGGTAAACCTAACGACAGTAGAATCGGTATCTTGGAGTAACTCTCACGAATAATCTATCATGGAGTGCCCACATCTGAAATATATGTGGAAAAGCACTTAAGAAACTCGGCTTCGTTAAAAGAATAGTCGGTAGGAGCGAAGAAAAAGTTCGCGAGCGATGTTACATAGCTTTAGTTAGGCCTCACCTTGAGTATGCATGTAGTGTAGAGATGGGCGCCGCGCCGATTACGCCAGCCGCCGACACTATCGGGCACGCCGCCGCCGCCGAAGAATTAACTACGGCGCGCCGCCGCCGGAAATTTTATCGGCGGCGGCGTGGCGTGGCTTGGATTTGAAAACAAGGTCCCGCAGTCGAAAATATGCTGACAAGTAGTTCGAAGAGATACGGTTTGAACTGATAGAATACATCTCAGGTTTTCCACGAGGGCGCTGAGTTATACGTGATATCGATACGTGTTACGATTAGGCCGTTTGCACACGTGCCGGCAAAATAGGTGCCGGTGTAGGAGTCGAGGAGCACTTAACGGGCAGGAGTCACTGTACAGTGAGTCCCACCAGAAAGTGGCGTTCACTTGACAAGTGTGCCTTGCCCGGGCGGGGTACACTTTACTCAGGCGGCTATCACTTAACGCATAGTTTTCCTCACATATTTGTAGTTTTTTGTCTTAGAATTTGCGGAAACTTGTTTCTAATTATTAGAAATAAGTTTTAAAGGAGTTATAAATTATTATATCATATCTTATTAGTAAACAAAGTTATTAATTTTAAATAAATGAAAAAGCTATTTATTGCCGGTCTTTCCATTATAGTTACTTGAGTTTTGAGTTGAATAAAACTTAAACAAGAATGTCCACAGAAAAAAAAGTTCTACCAAATTTTAGCTTGATACGAGTAAAATGCTGCTTGCATTCTGCAAGCATGTTGATAACACAAATTTCAAGTCGACAACATATCGAAAGGGTCATCAAAAGTAGAAAAAGTATTGAAATTATTCATAAAATTCGCTGAAATTTCTCCATCCGACATCGAACCCGGGTCTTCCTGGTGATAAATACTATGCAGAACAACAAAGGAATACCGTCTCTAACTATGTCTGAAAACTCAAGCAAAAATATTTGCTGCAACTGCCTCAAATGACGTCCTACTTTTCCCATATATTCCTTTAGAACTATTATCGATAGGATAGGAAGTTCTAGCTTAGATAGAAGATGTATATCAAGACTTGGTTTATGAAAAAAAATTAGATATGACCATGCTGTTTCTGGGCTCGATGCCAGAACACATTACAAATTCTATTCTAATTCTAATCGAAAGCTTAGTTACGCCACGGCTCCCAACAATCGTCCGTACATTGTAGTAATCTCGAAGGGTATTGTTGTTGATTAACGCAAGTAATGAGGGAAGGGGGTATTTTAACTTACCGCCGAAGAGTGCAACAGCCATGTTAAATGGTAAAACATTTTCTTGTTTCGATAATTAAACACATTAATGACTCCAGTTTAAGCTTTAAAGAGGCTTTGACTTGTTTGTTTGAACTGGGAATCGTCGACTTATTATGTTTCGAATCAAATTTTAGGTATGATGCCGTAAAGATAACCCAACAAAATGTACGTGGTAAATAGCTGATGCATTGAAAAAGTTTTTTAAGATACGTGACAAAAATTATTTTTATTATGATTTTTTTTTAAATAACCCTCAAAGATTTTGTCAAAGTTCGGAATTTTGAGAATTTAAGAATTTGAAATTTGATTTTGGCTGAACGGTATGAGTAAGGGTAAAAAATATTCTCTTGTGAGTTATAAAAATTATTTAGCATTTTTAGAGAAAACATTAAACAATGCATCTCAAATACTTACGTAACCATGACCACAAATGTCTGGAAAGTCATGGTTTTCTCAGAAAATACGAAAAAATTCGTAGCTCGTAAACAAAAGAAGATCGGACAACAAAATGAATTGCAAACCTGTAGCCCATGTTATGTTCTACCTCTGTGTTTCGTTTGGTCCATGACTTTTGGGACACCCTGAATAGATATTGAATGTGTAATGTGTAACTATGTAATAGAAATTTTTATGTTTTTATCTTTTTGGTACTTTATCGCACTCAGAAATAAATAAGTTCCCGATTTTTCACGCTCTAAAACAGACCGCTCAATTTGAAAATGATATCGCAAAAAATATTAATTTAATTAACACAAAATTTTAACACATTATTGCGGTATATATTTTGAATCAAAATTAAAAATTTTAATGTATTTCCTAGCCACCAGAAAAAATTGTTACCGATTATGTAAAACAACTTTTTCTCAGCAATGAAAGTATGTACGATTGCAAACTTGATTTCGTTACCAAGCTCTTGGTAGAATATTTCATAATACGTATATAGAATAATATATTTCATACGTAATATAATTCATAGAATTTATTGCGGAAGATGTAACTTCCGCAATGTATGTTCGTTTTCGAATGGTTATGATATAAAATAGGGTTTTAAAATAACACAAATAAAATTCAGTCTTTTCTCAGAATACTATCTCGCTGGATGTTTTTAATGAATGAAATATAGCGAAAAGTAGTAGGAAACTACTTTTTTGAACGCATTTTTCTCAAACCTCTCGATATTCCCTTCAAAATTTTCAGATGTATTTTCCCAGAATATTTACCAGGAAATTTAAAAGTATCGGAAAAAGATCATAAAAGGAAGCAAATTATCAAGAATAAGAACTTCTTCGTTTCTGAAATGAGAGTGAGTATTAAAGAACAAGTACAAACAAATTCGCGACGATTTTCCAAATTTTTCAATTAAATATTTTTCTTTTCTTATTTTTCCTTGTAGATATGATAATAATCAATTATTATTAAATTTCACTGAACAGCTTTCAATTACTTATCTCCATGTGGTATAATATTAAAATTAATTTAGGCTAACTTTCTCTTTCATCGCGTATATTTCTACTACGTGCATCAATCTCTCTTATGAACATGGGGCCGTTTGAGATACGTTGGGCTTTTTAGTAGTGGCAAGCAGGGCCGGCTTTATGGGAAGGCGAATAAGGTGGTCGCAGGGGGCCGCCAAATTTTACATTACAAGATTATTATTATTAATTGACTCTCAAATAACTCACAAAAAATTAAATAGAAAGAATCTTAATAATTTAGTTTATTATTCAATGTAAAAGAGCCTGTTGTTATATTTTGTCAGGTTTACACCATTATTCAATTTGCAATACTACAAACGGGAGAGCCGCCAAATGCGTTTTGCCTGGGGCCGCCAATTGTCAAAAGCCGGCCCTGATGGCAAGCAATGTGTATTCATTACGTATCATAATTTATGTGCATACTTTGATAAAAACCATCTTGAACATATACGTAAACCAAAATTTTAACTCCAATAAGAGAATTTTCTTTATAGGGTACAACAGTATTTTTCTGGATTAACTTCAATTCCTAATAATTGAAGCATCTTTTGATTTATAAAAAACGTCTAATCCAGAGTTCTTAAACATTATAATCGGTTTGAATATCTTTATTAGAACATAGTGTATTCCCGCAACCAGCACTCCCATTGAGAGGAGTTTTAGTATATGAAGGCTCACTCTCAACGATAAGAAAAGCAGACTAGAGCCACAGAGATAGAATAAAATGGTATTCATCCATGACAACTATGCGTTGTGCAATGATTTTGTTGACAGAGGGTAACCTACTGATGAATGTTATAAATATATTTATTTTAAACTCCTCTCATTCATTCATTTGCTTATTATTCTTTTAGTTTGTTGAAACTTAAATGTTTTGATTTGCGTTCATCATTTATGCATTTTTTATTTTCTGGAAATTTCAATTGAACGTCTATTCCTGGATTCCATACTTGAAAAATGTGGCGCAAATGTGATGTTAAAACTAATTCACAACAATAGTACATCCATTTATCGACATTCTACTGGCTATTTGTGCCCAATTTGTGATACCTCTCTTTAAACGTTCTTAAAGTAATGTAGCGTAATTATAAGAAGAATGCTTTTGTGAAAATAAGGTAAGCAACGTATTGCCAAATTAACCCCTTTACGGTGCAGAGCGAGCTAGAATCGAAAAATGCTGGCCAAGAAAAAGGAAATATTTTTTGAGTGTGAACTTAGAAACTTCGCATTTCCATACCTCAATAAGTTCTGCATATAATATTCCCAGACAGCGTCTTATGTGAGCTCGTTTTCCTTAAATCGGAGGGTCCGAGAGAGGATAAGAGAAAGAAATATAACTTAAAAGTCATGTTGCATGAAGTGAGTATTTCGCCAACAGAAGCTAATTCAGAGATCTGATGGAAGTGATGCAATAATTCAAATATTCAACTGTGATCACTTAAAAAAAGCATAATTGAGCTTAAGGGTTGATTATTTAACACTGTATTGATTTTTCCCGATGATTCTGCTCATTTGAGTTTGGTTTGAGGCTGAAGAATTTTGCAAAAATCTAAACCTGGCATTATTCGTCAATTTTGGTTAATTTTGACCACCTTTAGAATTTTAATAGGTAGAAATCAGTGTAAATAATTTGGTATTAATAGGCAGGATTTATTCGAGAATTGCCAGTACTAAATTTCGCACTCAAGAAAAGGATTTTTTGCCAGGTTTTTTCGATTGTACCCCATTGTGCTGCCTATTCAAGATAGCTCTACTTTGTCTTTATTGATATGATATAATTGTAATAATGTACTCTCAGATATTCGAGTTATTCGCTTTTTTTCTGCCGTATACGAACGAAATTTTACACGCCGCCGGTTACGCCGCGCCGCCGCCGACGATTAAGCAGTCAGCGTTCACGCCGTTACGCCGCCGCCGCCGGCTTCATATTCCCTCTACGCCGCCGCTGACAAAAATCATAACGGCGCCCATGTCTAATGTAGTGTATGGGACCCGCCGAGAAATGTCATGTTCGTGATTTAGAAAAGGGACAACGAAAGGCGATTCGTACAGAATTGCTACGATAAAACAGCGAGTGTCACTCCGATGTTTCAGGACGCGGGATGGGAATCATAAGTAAATAAAAGAAATATTCAAAGGATATTTTTTTTAATAAGTTCAGAGAAATTACGTTTTCAGATGATGTAACCGATATAATGCGACCCCCCTGTTATATGGGCCGTTCTTATACTGCCCGCAAGATTAGGGAAATAGATGCTAGAACGAATCGTTTCAAAAATTAATTTTTTCGCGAAGTATACGCGAAAGCAACCGTTTAGGAAAATAGAGTCAAGGTGCTTGCCCCCCCTGCCACACGCCGAAAGGCGGCTTGCAGGGATCTTACATAGACAATGGGAGGGCGGTGACATGAGGGTTACATCATGGTGTGTTCCTTCGGGGCAAGTGGCCCACGTCACGGGTGCGGTTCGTGCGGCGGTCGCCGGCACTAGTTGCTCTAGTCTGCGGGAGGTAGCCCATGTCGGCGTCAACGATGCCTGTTCCCGTACGTCCGAGGAGATTTTAAGTTCTTTAAAGGACTTGAACCTTGAGGTCGCGCGGGTTGGGGAGTCACATGAGTCACTTAACCCATAATGACATTACAGTATGGTAGGGATAATGTAAGAAGAAAAAGGGAAAGAAAGTAAGGGATAGACCCACGAAGAAATATATCGAAGATATCCGGACAAGGATAAATAAATGTAAGGATGACTACTGCCAGCTTAAGAGTGTGGCAGAAGATAAGAACTCCTGGAAGCAGAGAAAAGGCATACAGGATGATGATAAGATGTGCCCGCAAGTTATTTTAAGCAAGTATTTTTGATACTCTTATCTGAGGGTTGTCTTACTTAGAGGAAAGTGTTCGCTTTGAGGTTTCCGATATCATGCCGCAATTGAATCAACTCCTTCCTGTTGCAGATCAGTTTATCGCAAGGAATTGAAGGACGTCCTTTGGTGGCTTTAAGGGAAGTCTCTCACTTTGTAACTCATTGGATATCAGAGCGCTAATGAAAATCGCTCTGCGGACGCTTCTGTCAAAGTCCTCTTATATTTCTTCATTCGATGGAGATTTGGTTGCCAGGAAACGAAATTTCTTTGATATTTAGGAAAGTGAGACAATCTTGATTAACCATCTTCCAAGCATTCATTTATTGTTATTTTAAATTAAATTAGAGAAAGTGTTTCCCTACGGGAAAATTCCCTAATAACTTTTCAGAATTATTAATTGAATGAATATGATCTTGTACATTTTCCCGTGAAATTTATCGTTCGGTCATGAAATGCGTCAACTTGGTTATAGTATTCTAATATTTATTAAATCTTCTAATATATTTCCAAATGTTTTATGGCGACTAACGCCGCCTCAAATCCATTTCAATTTCCTCCCTCAAAAAAACGACTCGTCGTATTTCCTCTCTGTCTGTTGGTATGGCAACCGAATAAAGAATCCTCTACGAAAACTTTAAATCGCAATCGCCACCCTTAGCCTTATTTATGTCTATTTTCTCCTTTTGGGTTGTTTTTCCTCGTTCTCCTATAAAAGATTTCCCCTTCGTTATCTTTCTATGTCATCCGTGAATTTATTACCCGCTACCTGATGGGGAATTTCACGGCACGGTTAGTTACGGCAGATTATTAACATTGTAAATCATTGAGTTACGATAAAAATGTAATTCATATGAATCCTTTAGCCGTTTTCTACAACTTACAACTTTAGATATCAATCTATAGAAGAAGAAAAATGAATCTCTCATGATATCATGACTAATAAATATCTCACTGGAATGGTTTTACTGAATGATTAGCGTGAGTTATCATTATTTGCACACAACTATCACAATTTTTAAACCAAGCTTTCCTTTAAAAGATAGTCTTTTCTTAAGCGATGATAATTTTCAACTCTTATTGACGCATCCTAAGCAAAAAATTATTGATTTGCGTCCTTTTTGTGCTTAGTATGAAGATGATAATTTAAGATTTTCATAAGTATATTCTTGGTGGAATTAATTCCAATTCACTACTTCTAATAGAAGTAAAAATGTAAATCTGATGAGATTTTGGCTTTCCCTTACTTAAACAATTATGGAAATGAATGAAGCAAATTCGTAATTCTTTCAATTGTGTTTCCATCAATTACAATTTCCTTCCCCTCTACGCCTTTGTCCCATATTTTATGGTGTCGGCTGATGGCGAATGGTTTGGGTGATTATGAGAATGAGCTTGTTTTTGGCGATGGATTGGAAACTTTTACGGCCGGATGTCCTTCCTGCCGCCAGTTACAATTTTTTTTCCAATATGGGTCTACAAGTATCAAAATTCAGTTTTCCTTCAAGATATGAGTATTGTTTTCAATCATGCAAATTGACCCAATATGCAAAATAAATGCTTTGATTGTCTTGAAACAAAAGCCATACGTGGTAGGTTAACGCGTCATGATCTCCGTATGACTCTGGGTGTGCTCAATCTATATTCCAGTTTCATTCGATTATTATCGGTGATTCCATTACTGTTTGCAACAGAAGGGTTTCTCTTTCGTGGGAAAACCAAACTACTTCAACTATCCTAAGTAATGACTTTGGTGACGAATTTGAAATAAGGCCATGAAGATGTACTTATTACGTATGATCCTGGTGCACAACGTCACTTAGCAATTAAGTTATTTCATAATCTATTCCTGTCTTATCTCATTTCTTTTCCTTTAATATTTCCATTTTCAATTTTTTCTTCTCTTCTTGAAGGCACCAGAAATCCAATCAAAAACGGAAAACAAATTAACTAATTATGGAAAGCTCGGTAGGTTTAATGAAACGTGATTTTGTGATTTAAAGGGACATTAAAGTGTTTCGAATTAAATTTAACTCAAAAATTATCATAAAAAGAATAAATAATGATGGAATTCAGTTCACTATGTCCATCGTCTCTATCATTCTTCGTGATAAATTTATAGATAACAAACTTTCGTATTCATCAGAATAAAGCACACCCCTTATTTATGGATTATGTCTTCGAAAGCTCTTTTGATAGCTCAATGTCTTCACAAACCAAACAGAATATATTTAAATATAATTCAATTTAAGTCTATTCTATTCCAATACAACTATTCTTAGACAGGCTTTATATTCCATTTCCTAACACATCACAAGTAAATAGCAAATGGGCGAGCATGTAATGCTATACAAAAGATTACTCTTCAATCGATAAACGAGTCATTTAGAGGAAGAGAAGGCCTTTTTATTCCATCTAATTAATCTTGCAATGCTTATTTGTGTGAAGCTACCGCAAATGCTATTTATAATTTTTTTGAAACTCGTATACAAATCTTTTTACTTTCTCCATATACGAAGTATAGAGAAAGTATTGTTTTCATGAAAAAAATCGACTTCGAGATTTCAACGGAAATACATGTTTTGGGGTCCCTAGAACACGTTTTGACCATTTTCGGAATGATGTCTGTGTGTATGTGTGTGTGTGTGTGTGTTATTGTGGGCGCTCTAGCGTGAAAACTATTAGTCGTATCAATACCAAACTTCATTTATAGTACTGTGGTGTGTGCTGTCAGAGTTGATTAGTTTTTGGAGTAAATCGGTTAACCGAAAGTCGAGCTTTATTCATTAAAGCTCATTTCCGGTTTTCAAAATATCTCCATAAATATGATATATAGGTATATTGTATACCTTATAAAAGTTTTAGATAATGTTATTTACTATAACTCTTGTATTCAACATATTTTTGTATCACCGTTTGATTAAGAGTTGTTCGTGAAATACTGATAAACCGGAAGAAGATGATTATGTACTTTGTGGGCGCTCTAACATGAAAACTATTTGGCGGATCAACACCAAATTTCATATGTAGTACTTCTATTACAGTTGTTAGAGTTGATTAGTTTTTGGAGTGAATCGGTTAACCGGAAGTTGAGCTTCATTCTTCAAAGCTCATTTCCGGTTTTTAAAATATCTCCATAAATATGATATTTAGGTATATACTATTATTTACAAATGTTTTAGAAAATAAAATTTACTATTACTTTTGACGGAAACATATTTTTGTATCATTGATTTTTTAGGAGTTATTCATGAAATACTGATAAACTGGAAGTTGCTGATTATGTACTTTGTGGGCGCTCTGGGCTCAATGGGCGAAAGGCTAATTTCATCGTTGTTCATCGATCATGTCCCGAAAAACATTATTTATAATGTTTGTGACGTCAAAGATAATAATATATAAATTAATCACTCATCTTCCAAGTTTTGATTGAATATAGAGTTCGAAATTACTGACGTAGATAAATATTTACATTTTATATATGGAGAAAATCATGTGCTGGCCACATCAGATTTTTTTATTTTGGTATGCTTCTGTCATCAATGCGAAGATAAGCAATACCATACTGCTCTAAATTAGTTCTTAAATTGCTTCAAAATTCTTCTGAGGTGTTTTTCGCTACAGAATAACAATTTGGTTTGTGTATTATTCCTAGATTAATTATAATCCACGATTAGTCGATTCCGCAATAATTTAAGTTCATTTTTTACCGAGAGGTCAAAATGCTTTCGAAATTAACAGAGCTCGGTGTATATAAATGTCACTCAGCCGTCTTCTTCTGCCAATACATTAATGGATGATCACACTTAGCATTTGCTGTGTTTCTCTCAGCAATTGGCAATCCATTGTTTTATATTGTCCATCCAAAATGTTCTTCTGCGTCCTCTTTTACCTTCAATGGTCAACTTTAGGAGGTAATATTTTGTGTTCATTTTGTGTTTCACTCAGTTATTAATAACAATATAGGAGAACTCTACTAATAAATTGATCTTCCATTCTGTAATCCTTTGATTGGAAATGCACAAACCTAAAAAATATAATTTTATCATCCAAGTTCATCGTTTGGCCTTTCCAGCTCATTTTTAAATACTAGATATATGATTAAAATCGATTGTGGCAGGCTTTACCGTGTGGAAATCCATAACAGAGGATGTTAAGAATAAGGTTTAACAAATACTTTTTTCCACAGATTTATTTGCAAAACGACCGGTTTCGGCACAGATCGGCCATCTTCAGGTAAGGAAGTTACATACAAGAAAGCTTATATAGGGAAAAATGAGGGGTATAAGGTGGGTGTAAAGAAACAAAGCATTTTGAAAGGGTAGGGAGAAGGGGGGGAGGGGGTGGAAAGGAAGGGTTAGGTCTTGTGAGAACTATCCGGGGGGTAAAGGTTGGTCTTATCTTGGAGAGAGCTTTTAGGGAGAGTACAAAGAAGTAAGGGAGAGTAAGATACTGGAACTATTTCGTTAACTACGTTCTGGGAAGCAATTTTAGACGTTAAAATTTCTCTCTGCTCCAAGAAATTCATTTTGGGACCTTTTCGAAGGATATGCATAATTTCAGGAATGAAAGATGAGGAATGAGGGGAATCATTTAGGTGTTGAGCGAAGTGAGAGGCGGGAGTATTATTTAAAAAAGAATGATTGTGCTCTTTTACACGGATATTGAAATTTCTCCCGGTTTGACCAATATATACGGATTCGCTATCGTTACATTTTAATTTATAAATACCTGATTTCAATTTTGTTTCTATTTTGTCTTTATTGTTTACCAAGTAAGAACCTAGGTTGTGGTTATTGTAGAATGCAGGTTGAATGGTTTCTTTAGGGAGGATATTGGCAATTTTTAATACTAGATACTTTTGTACCATACTAGATATATCTCATTTTATTTATCTCTATGTTTTATTTATCATCAGAATTATTAATTAAAGGAAATGTTTTTACTTCCCTGCATATACACATAACATATTACGTTATCATTAATATATATCTATTATATATAGATGCTTCTCCGGATTCATTCATATAGATAGATAGATACAAATTCACAGGCAAAACCACAAGCGTCATTGACTTGAAATTTTTACGACATATTGGCCATAACGTGTAACCACCAGAAAATCTGCGATATTGAACCTCAATGTCATGGGTTCGATTCCAGAGGGCCCCAAAATCCCTATTTTTTCCCTTTAAATGCATTGCTTTGATTTTCCGGAATTTAAAAAAAATACTTCCCTTAAAGGTAGAGAATCAAAACTCTAAGAGCTCATATATACATGGTCATGATCTATCGTAAACATTAATGAATTTATAGAAATTATCCTGGGCTCGATGCTAGGACGATGCAAAAATCTGTAATTTATAATACATTGAGGTAGTTTTTCATTATTTATTTTGATACATTTATCGATATGATAGGATGTTCTTGCTTGGCTAGAAGATGTATATTAAGAATCGGTTTCAGAAAAAAATTAGATAAGACCGTAATGTTCCTGGGTACGACGCCAGAGCACATTAAAATTTCTCTCATAAGGAATATAAGGGAAACGTAGGACGTCGTTTGAGGCAGTTGCACCCAATATTTCTGCTTGAATTTTCACACATAGTTAAAAATGGTAATCGTCTGTTGTACTGCATAGAAAGTATTACCAGAAAGACCCGGGTTCGAAGCCAGGCGGTAAATATATCCCAAATTTAAAATACACTGAGTTAGATTTCATCATTTAATTTGAATGAAGTATTCTCGGGTTTCCAACCGGGTTGCGTCTCTCCATTCTGTCAACGTTTCGGCTACGCACACTGCAGCCATCTTCAGGACTGAAGTCCTGAAGACTTGAAGAGAAGACTCACCGGGAAAAAACTACTTCTTACTACTTCATTTATTTTGATGTACATATCGAAATAATAGGAAGTTCTTGCTTTGCTAGAAGATGTATATTAAGACTCGGCCTAAGAAAAAAATTTAGATACGACAATGCTGTTTCAGGGTTCGAGCAGAAAATTAAAATTTTACATGAAATGCCACTTTCATTAATGAGCCTTTTCATTCGACCTGTTATTTTACATATTATGTTGAATGAATATTATTCCATGCATTTTGACAATGAAAGTTGAAAAGGAAGGCCAGACTACCTTTATTTCCGCCCATAACTTTGTTCATTCATTTTATTCCACCGGCTTCTGTAAATTAATGCAGTTGACGCTTAAGTTAGCTTTGTTTTCTTACTCATCCGATCATTCAATGGTTCTGCTATATATCGCCCGGTAATAATGCGTATTGTGATTAAATTCTCATTTTCGCAGTTAATTCTAATCCCCAAAATGTGTGATTTGTGAAGAACTATCCAATCGTAAGACTACATTTACATACATACATACTACAGTAGAACCCCGGTAATCCGGACACTCGCTAATCCGGAACCCTCGGTAATCCGGACGGTCCATTTGGAGTTATGCAAACCCGCAACTTCCTCTTGTGAACATATATGTAACAAGAAACGTGAGGTGGACAGACTATTTGAAAAATTTCTCCATTGGCTGCAATGATGTGATGGAGAGCGAAGTATTTCGTTTATTGTGATAACACATCTAAGTTGTGATACTTTTCGGAGACAGCATTTTTCCATTAGAGGAATGCTTAATATGTGCGAGAATAAACAATTTCGAAAGACAATAAATTTTCAGTTACAGCAGGGTATCACTTCTCAAAACATCACTTTCATTAAAAAGCTATGAAAGAAGAGGCGTAAAAAACAATCCTTCCCTTTGGTAGACGTACAATGAGGATGACATGCATGGGCTATAGAGATCGAGGGCAATAAAACACTTAGGTCACACGAGAATTATTTCTGGATTGGTTTAACAGAGAATTCGTTCCAGCAGTTCGACAAAATGTGAAATCCGTCAATTTACCACAACGTGCTTTATTGTTGTTTGATAATTGTACTGGCCATCCTTCTGCTGAAGAATTGTGCACTGATGACGTTGAAATTTCCGCAATTTTTTTACCCCCTAAAACGACTGCGCTGATCCAACCCATGGATCAAAATGTTATTCAAAGCATTAAGTTAGGATATCGTAAGTTGCTTCTTACAAATATTCTTAATGATCCTGTGCAGAATGAAAATTTGGAAAATGCACTGAAAAAGGTAAATTTAAAAGATGTCGTGTTCAATCTAGCTAACTGTTGGGCATCGGTGTCTAAAGTATTGATCAGCAAGTCGTGGAAAAATTTACTCCCAAATTTTATTGGCTCGGAAGTTTCAGAAAATATGCAAACTGAAGAAATTCAGCTTGCGCAACTCATTAATCAGTTACAAAATTCGAACCCAATATCTAACCCTGAAGCTCTCCGGTGAGCTGCTGAGGTTGACGACAGTTTGGCTCGAAAAGAAGCTTTAACAGATGACGAAATTATCAGAACAGTAACAAAAGAATATGATGATGATGACGACGACGACAATCCTGTAGACTCCGTCAAAATTCTCATTCTGGGACTTTGCTGGAACTCAGTACATCATTAAAGTTGGCCGAGGAGCAAAATTTTGAAGCACATAAAATTATGCTCTTTAGACGTTTTAGAAACCGCGCACTTGATTTAAAAATAAAAACGGTCGTGCAAAAGAAAATAACTGACTTTTTTGCTTGCTGATAATATTCATTCACTTTATATGTTGTAATACCTTATGTAATGTATACATGCATTATCTATACGATATAATTTTTGAGAAAAAATTTTTTTACGTTATTTTTTAAAACCTCGCTAATCCGGAAACCCCGCTAATCCGGACGCCTATGTGCCTGAATTCGTCCGGATTACCGGGGTTCTACTGTATTCGGTTTAGTTTTATAAATATTTATCAGGACTCATTAATATACGAAACAAAGTATTCTTTAGCTTTCCACTTTCACTAATCATTTAAAATCATAGATGAGAGTTATATGGAAGACGGTGCAACGATATGATCGCAATAACAGCGAAATTACGAGTCTACTCTTAATCTGTTCATCCCCAATTTATCAAAAGAAATTCTAAGTTTTTTCTCTTCGCAGACTCATTCCAATGAATAGGAGACAAATGGGGGAAGTGATTATATCTCGGGGGTGATAAATAATTTTTATTCCTGAAGATTTGATTGGACATCAAATGAGAATTGCAATTACGCAGTCGACATCCGTGGTAAAATACAAAGTATGCGCCGGAAATATGCCCCCACATATTGATTAGGATTCCGAAAAAGGTCAGCTTGGAATTGCGACTTGATCTCTTGACTGAACGCTCCATCGCAGTGAAATCCGCACAATGCGCCACTTTCATCAATAAACGATTCGATTCTGATGGAACATTAAAGCGTTCGCAAGAAATGCGTAAATAAAAGGGGGCGTTATAGCGTTTGGGGTGCCGCTCGGAGGGGATGCAGAGTTGATTGGTCCGAGGGAAGACGTACGCGAATATACTGTTTTTAATATCTGAAAAAAGTCAATCGCATCCGAGGAAAATTGAGCTTCCAAGCGAACGCCAAAGAACGGCGGTTATCACAATTTCGGAAATATAAAAGGGATTTTCTGTTGGTTGGGACAGGGGTTTGGTCAAAGTTTGAACTCGCTATTTTGGGACTAATCGCTAACTTCCAATTGAATTAAACCGAGTGCTTTTATTCGAAGACATTCTGGATTTTTCTTATTTTTAAGAGAAGAATTTCCTAGACATGAGCTATGAATATAATATCGGCAATAATAAACAATGGAGTCCAAAGTGGTCACTCCTAATTGAATGCTATGAAAAGTTTCAGTTCTAATTTATACTACACTTACATATCTTTTTCCCTCATCTCAATCTAGCACGTAAAGGATAGCAGTGACCTCATCTTTGAGCCTATCAGTTTATACCACGATTCCTATTTGAAAGAAAATCAGGTTAACAAATATATTCACTTCATAGATAAACAAGAATACACCAAGGAAATAATAAACCAGCTATTTTACAATTGGTTAAATTCAACAGATTACTATTTACAGTATATGCCGGTGTATAAGTGTACCTTCGAAGCCTAAAAGAATCTCTCAGAAACCAGGGGTCGACTTATACGCCAAACATAGGCTAAAATCTGAAATTCACCTCAAAATTTTGGGGGTCGACTTATACGGTTTATCTAACATTTTATCTTCTAAGGAATTTTCTTCTACTCAATGATTTACATTGTCCACTCAATTAATTTACATCACTTAAACAAAGTATAATTTACAGAGCAGGTAATAACCTCTTCAAAGAAGATTTGACAATTTGAGGCTATTGCATGACATCTATATGCATTCAATTTTCCTTGCATTTTCAGCTTATACAAATGAACCTCGCTTATATCATACTCTAGGAACCTACTTTAATCATCAATCAAACTATGGTTAGAATCCCAGTCACGTCATTTACCATTTCTGTTTATCTAAATTATAATTGATTTAATGAAATCAATCAAACGGATTTCGATGGGACATATGTAATGTATTATGGTTATGGCACTATTCAAGGGAAGATTTCTTTTCATGCCTAGCTACTGTTGCCCTTCGCCGGTGAAGTCCTCCTAAGCTCTGATTAACTTATACCTCACCGAGGCAACAGTAACAACGAACACACACAACCTGAATCGGAAAAATCCGATCAAAATTCGAACCCAGGACCTTAGCGTAGGAGCGTAGGAGTTAGTTCTACATCACGATAACTTTGGGAGTGTTTCACACTATTTATAAAACTCGTTCTTACCAAAATTAATAATTATTTAATTTGGTGACAATCAGTATCCCCAGGCTTTTACCATGCGTACCTCCGTATGTTGTGGTGCTGAAAGATTTTTTTTGTGACTCAGAGATAATTTCTTTGACGAAGTTTTATCAGTTTTTGTCCCCCGTCATTTCTATTTCTTAGTGTAAACTCTTCTGCATTTTCCCCATCATGACCTTTCCCAACTAACGCATTAAAGTCTCACATAACAATGAGATTTTTTTTGCCCTTCCCATAACCTACCTATTTGTTCGTACACCAAGTCTACATCATCTTTGCTGTATTAAATGGTGGGAATGGACATCTGGATTATAACAGTGTTTACTGGTTCAGACTTTACTTCTATTACATAACCAGATCCTCGTTTTAGGCAACAAGAAAACCTAAATTTGTACAGAGAACTATTGACTAGTGAGCATGTTTCTACTGTCTATGTCTATGTAAGAGCCCTGCAAGCCGCCTTTCCGCGTGTGGCAGGGGGTGCAAGCACCTTGACTCTATTTTCCTAAACGGTTGCTTTCGCGTATACTTAGCGGAAAAAATGAATTTTTGAAACGATTCGTTCTATCATCAATTTCCCTAATCTTTCTGGCAGTATCAGAACGGCCCATATAACAGGGGGTTCGTATTATATCGGTTACATCATCTGAGAACGTATTTTCTCTGAACTTATTTAATTGATTTATCCTTTGATTTTTTCTCCTATCTTCTAATGATTCCCATCCACAATGAGGTAGTCCACTCTGGCTAGTACAATACCTACTGAAAATAACATCATCATCATCGCTCCAAATATTTCCACCATCTTTCCACCAAATATCGCATAGGACTAACATATATTTATGTTCGATCTTTTCATTTCAAACTTTAAATTTTCCTACTTTCCTTTTTTTATCCAATTATTGTTCCAACATCCCATGGCCCCACCCCACCCAGTATATCTTCGCTCTTTTCGTTCCTTGTGTAAGTGTTTCATTGAATGACGACCGATATGGTCTTATCCTTGCCGGGTCACACCTTAGAGCGCTGAGTCCCGTTTCCTCCAGTACCAATAATATTAGGATAGCACATAATATCAAGGGTTAAATAGTCGAGGTGGTCTCCGCTTTCCTTCCTCAACACAGTTTTTAACGTTACATTATCACCCATATGGCCGCCTCACTGAAGTATAGATGCTGTGTGGACAACATTTCGTCTTGCCTTTACCTATTGAACTTTCTGGAATGAGTAACCATACCAGGAATAAAATTCGAACTATTCCAGCTCATAAGATCATAGAAACACGTAAGGCCTTCCACCATGACATGGTTGGAGTCCAGAGAAGGATTTTGGGACGTCTTCACCTAAAAAACATCGCTTCAGATTATTTGAAAATCTTCCAAACCATTTTAAACTATTGGTATTACGATTTCTGATATTTGTAATATTTTAAACGGCAGATCTTTGATATTTCGAATTATTCAATTTCAAGCCCAAGCTAAACCAATATGATGATATTTGTCGCGTAATTATATTGCCTTTTAATAAAACTAATACTTATCTTTTATAATACTTGAATTTAATAATCATGGCTGAAAAATGCCAATAATATAGTTAAAAGTGACGGATCCTTATTTTGAAATTAAAAGCAGAATTATAGCAAATACTTGGAAATATTTTGAGCAATTAAATATAAGATGACTCTAAGATAAAAGAATTTTTGACATAAAGGAAACTTTTTCTGAATAAATTTTTAAACATTAACATAAAGGTCGTGTTAGTGAACACAAACTTAGTGACATTAAAATAGTACACGAAATTTCGCTGGACACCGAGTGCCTCGAAATCAGTCGAATCGATCGCGTTTGGGAAGTTATTGCTTCAAGTATAGCGCTCCGATTTCAATAAAAGTAAAATTTACGTGATAAAAAATTCGCTCATTGATGTAAATATTAATGTTTTACCTTCGGTTTCTGTACTTCTACTGTACTTTATTTCAGAGAAGAAGTACCCGATTTTGGTGATGAAAATTCGGTGGTCCAAATTTCGCCGATTGCCACTCACTCAATTTATGGTTTAGTAAACTGCAATCAGGGTATATATGAGCCAAGAGTATTGTCAAAATATAGGTATAAAAGAATTTTTTAAATTCTGTCATATGTTGTAGGAATGGACTATATTGTAAAAATCGGCTTATGAGCTCGTTTTCAACAACCGAATTCGTCGTCAGGGGGACCAGTTTTTCATAACCGAAAGATTAAAAAACAATTCACCTATATTATCAAAATTCTAGAAATTTCGAATCTTGAGGCAGTGACATGAATAAGATTTTTTGTTAAAATTTCTTTCTTCTCGTTCCCGTCTCGATATCGTACGACTATTCCTTGTTATTTAATTTTACGAAAGAAGTATAGTCTACAACTGAAAGTAATTGACTTGACATACATTTCTTAATCCTATTAACTATAGTATTATCCCATCTTATCCTGAAGAAATTACATTTCCGAGAATAATTAACCCATTTTCCATGAATAATATCAATGAGATTTCTTTTTCCCAGATAATAATAATAAAAAAATGACTTTATTGGGGCGAAACTAGGAAGTCTCTTCTTACATCTAACTCTTCGTCGTATGAGAAATGAATGGAAATAGATAACTTGCAAAATTACAAAGAAGAAAACTACTATGAGGATTAAAAAAACATTGTGTGTTAAAACACAAGAAGTCCTTCACTTGTATTTAATTATCAAATATGTTTTTACTCTAGTAGCACAACAGTTTAATAATAAATTCCTCATTACTATATATCAATAAAGAACTGCCATAAATGGATTTTATAGAACATGTTCAAGATTTGGAGACAAGAAGCTGCAAGACGGTTGAGGAAAGAAAATACCGATGGTGGATTTATATCCGGAAACTTAATGGGACAATTCCTTTCCCTAAGTAATTAAATTATGAGTATATCAACCGGATGCTGTGTTGAGGATGTTACCAATTTACTATCAGTTCCAAATAACTTTTGGATGAATCCACAGTTGTGACTCCGCTGAGTTAGCGATCGACGTTTCTCTGCCTCGTTCCTGTTGTAAGCAGTACATCGCTCCCTCAGAGAAAAAGGCCATCTTCATAAAGGTGAGAATGTTAAGAATATAGTCATATTTCAACAGCTATCCTACTCTATACGAATATAAGATTCGAGAGATCTATTTAAAATGTTTAATATGGACAAAGGACTGACTACCATAAGATATATATTCAATTTGTTCAACGGGTCAACGCTTGCTCCAATCTTGGCCAATTGCTTGAATTTCCATTGAAATCGTATTTATTTCTAAGAAAGATCATCAACTCCTTGTCGGGGCTCATCGAGCAATTCGGTATTTCACTTCTACGCGCGGGTTTCAAGAATCGTGCCCTTGAGTTCTGAGAGTCTGCGTGTTTTCCGCAGTCTTTTATGTGCGACGCTCTTTTGTACAGCGCCCGAAAACCTAAAATCACAGATTGGAACTTAAGAGTACATTTATGTTATGCATCAATCCTATGAAAGAAATCTTCTAATATAAAACCTCAGTGGTACTTAGTTTGCGTCACTGAAACTTAAACTTTTCTGTCTTAAGTATACGATATTACACATTGATTTGAACTCTTTATTCCACAGTACATTAGAATATTTATAATTAAGAAGATAGAAAACTTAATATGTACTAAATTCCAATAATACATCAACGGTATATTAATACGATATTTTATTATTGTAATTAAAGTAGATGAAATCATACTTGCCCACGATGACAGAAATAGTATTATTTTACTACTAAGTGAGTTTAATTCTTCGGAATCTAAGGAGCCATTAACATGAACGAGGATAAAGGACTCCGGTTGTTCAAAAACTTGATAGATGATGAGATATGGGTACGCATATACTACTAGTGCAATATCAAGTAAATATAAATTTAGTCAAAGGAAAAAAACAGTTGGTGTTTTGCTCATGAATATAATCGGCGGATTGCAGGTAGGGAAATAATTGGATACCCTGAGAAGCCACATTCATTCCCTCCTACTCCAACGTACTTAATTAAAAGCGAAAGGCTTTCTTTCTCCATTGCATCCCTCTTGAAATTTCCCTCCACACTCGTTCCCTCTGAGTATGATCACTTCCTAATGTCATCCATTCCATTCCAAGGATACGCCATTTTGTTCTCAATATTTTCATTGCATTGTTCTCCTCTCTTGTCTCTAACATTCACCATATTACGTACTACTTTCCTTTTCACCCATTTTCTGTAAGTGTTCAACTTCTTGTGTTCCATACGTTAATTCTTCTTAAATCTCTCATTTATCCTAAATTCATTTTCCTCATTCCTTATCCTCTTTTTACTTTGCAGAATGGATTTCAAGTTAAGGATGCTGATTTGCATCAATCTATTACTCTTCGCATCAGGGTTTGACTTCCAAAAGTTACTTATGAGGAATTATTATAAAACATATATTGAAGATTTCGAGGAAGCATTATGGAAAAAGGAATGCAAGATGAAAACGTCATGTTTATGTAAGACTACGACTAATGGGTTTTTCTACCAATGTGATGCACTTTTAAATGCAATATACGATAACAGAGGGCATAAATTGAATATCAACTGCAACAAAACCGTTGGAAGAGAAGACATAAAAGACCACATAATCCATTTATCCGAAGAAGTTGCAGGATCTCCCATTAGCGTCATACTTGATGATTGTCCGCTTGACTCCATCCTAGACTTCCGGTACCCCACCGAAATAGGGAGTTTGAGGCTTAAATGCACCGAGAGAAAAGACTTTATTCTGGCTCCCCACCAATTCCATAATCTAAGTAAATTGGATACCTTAATTATATCATGCGTCTTTTTAAGGACCTTACCGAAGGACTTATTTAAGTCGACAAAACTTAAGCTCTCGGGTATATACATAGGAGACACAATGATTGAACGACTAGAGAACGGGTTCTTTTCAAATCATCCACAATTAAAAGTCATCCTTTTCGTAAATAATAAAAAACTCTCCACTCGTAAGATAGATTTCACCGGATTGCATAATTTAAGACAACTTACGATAGCCCACTCTCCTTCCAAAGAAATAAACGAAGACTTTTTTGTGCCAATTTATAAAATATCAGTCTTGACAATTTTGGATATCGGATGGGAAAGTTTACCGAGGAGTTTTACACTACTTCAAAAACTGGAAAGCCTTCGAATATCTCAAACATCCATTGAGGGGATCAACGGTGACTCATGCTCACGACAGATTGGCGCTGTATATATCGACATAACTAGAAATCCCCATCTTGACATTCATCCCGATTGTATTTCGAAGTTTAATACTTCTAGACATATTGACTTGTCTGGGAACCGCATATCCAGTTTACCAAAAAGAGCAATACAAATGAACAGCTTACGGAATTTTAAATTGAACGACAACGGTTGTGACATCAATTTCGTGAACAATTTTATACACAGTGAATCAGTTGAAACCATTGAAATGAGGAATTCCTCCATTAAATCGATTCATAAAGACTTCTTTCGCAGTATCTCCCATATTCAACGAGTAGATTTAAGTTATAACCAACTCACCCACTTACCAGACGGAGTTTTTGAAGTAAATGACCTTTTGAAGAAAGTTTTACTTCGAGGTAACTTGCTAACTTCAATCCCAGAGAGTTTGTTAGATCTCAAAATTAATTTGACTTGGATCGATGTTTCCCACAACGACATATCAAAGATTGATCATATTGTCGGACATAATCTCTCCTCTTTGGAACATTTGGATCTATCCTACAATAAATTAACACGAATTCCGCGAGATCCTTTCTCTAGCATGCCAGAAATCACCTACTTCGACATCTCTAACAACAAAATATCCCAGATTGATACGGTTGCTATACAGCCAATGAGTAAATTAAATACATTTTACCTGGGAAATAACATGCTGAAAGGGAAATTCTTCCTAACTTTTCAAAATTTCGAATTTTTAACTCGTATCCGCGCTGGAAGCAATTTCTTCACCGATATATCTCGGCTGAATATGTCTTCGCTAGAATACCTCGATTTATCCAACAATCTCATCAAGAATCTTGACCTGAGAGTTTTCGAGTCGTGCGCGAACTTGAATTTCCTGAACTTATCCGGCAATAGAATTGAAGAGCTTCCGAGACAGGTTTTCTCAATTCATCTGAAAAGCTTAGCTTCTCTAGATTTGTCATTCAACCGGTTGAAATCTCTGCCAGAGTACATTGATCCTAAGAAGGAAGATTACCTTTACACGGAGAATAAAAATTTCCAGAATCAATTAAAACGAGGAATCTACAACACAACACTCTTCTACGGTCTGAAGCTAGAGTTCTTGGATATCTCTGGAAATCCGATGGCAAATGTAGAGCTCAGCTTGCTAAGTAACTTCATTTTCTGTCAAAAGTTGTGCATTAGAAATTGCAACATATCGAAATTGATTTTCAAAGAATCGGTGAGGCACGTATTGGTATTGGACCTTTCTCAGAATCGAATCAATTCCAAAAACTGGCCTTGGTTCTACGATAAAGAAATGAAAATATCAGGGAAAATATCCCCCTTTATGGATCTGGAAGATTTGGAGGTGAGTAGTTTTGACTATTTTCTGTTTTTAGTTAAATAAGAGATAAGTTTCCCTTCGTCAAATCAAACAAAATTCTCACTCGTACCCATATCAAAATTATGCACTCATTGCAATAGTGCTAGAAAGTTACTATAGTATGTTATAAGTATTCCTTCGGAAAATACCTCTTTTAGATTATTAAATATGTAATACGAATTTTTCCGTAAATGGAGCATCTTTCATGGTCGAGAATGCTACGGAAATAAACGGTCAGTTAAAAGGATTTCCTAAAAATTCGAGTACATATAATTTGACAAATTAATTTTAAGCTTTTCTATGGTTCCACAATTACGTATTTCAGAAGAAAATGGTTTGAACACTTATATTACTAACTTAATTAAGTTTAATCTCTTTCCTTTCTAATTGGCTGGAATTAGCATCGCATAACAACTACCATGCTAAAGTAAAATCGACCGAATTCGATTGCAAGAAACGAATGACAATAAATAATTCCGTTGCTTCTCCTTTAGCATCTTTGTTTATGGTCTCTAATTAATTTTTCTTTAAAAATAAATCCTGTAAGGAGTTATGGTTAACTTTACAAACATTTCTCGTAAAAATACAGACCTCCTCTGGTATCAAACCAGAAACTAAAATGTACATAAACTATGATCTACGTACGGAGGTGATTTAATCATATGTCGAACTTGAAAGTTGGGCTACATTTGGTTTCATGGTTTTAGAGCTGCTACCTCGCTTTCCCCTCCGCTCATTGCTATTTTAGATCATCATGGCGCAGCTTCCCATGGCAATATATTTATTTTCGGGATAAAAAGTAGCATGATGGGAACTATTACAGGAGAAAGCAGGCAGTCTTACTTTTGCTGTTGGTCACCCTTGATGGTTGTGCTCATATGTCCTGCTGGCAAAGTAACAGTGTATAGGACTAGGGAACATTACAAATCATAATGGCCCATCTAGAATTAAGTGGGTTTCGATGTATGCGTGGCTGCGAAACATAATAGACTATATAAACATAAGGGATCCTACGGCGTTTCTATACCGAATCCAACTCATGCGCCTCAAGTAATGCCGTCTTTCTGTCTACTTTCACCTAAAATTGGTCCCATCATGGTACTGAAATTATATTTGACATTAGATCCCCGAGAGCATAATAGGAAAGAAATAAAATGAAATAATTTCATTCAACGAATCCTTTGTAAAAATATCATAACTTGATAATGAGGTACGAGATCATACTGAGTCAATTTTTAAGAAAATAATGTCCATTGATAATCACCCGTATTTATGTTTGCTTGTGATTCCTCTAATACGTGATATACGTGATACTTTTTCCCATTAATTACTTATATCATTTAAAAATACCCGGAGAATATTTTGCGTGCTCATCATAATCATAATATTAAAGAAGTTTGGATTCGCTACGGCGTCATGGCGATTCCATCCGTTCTAAAACCTTACTTTAATTTTTGTGCAGTTTATCTATTTAATTCTTAGAAGTAAGGACTAAAACATGCAAGAATAACGAAAGGTAAAGTAGAAGTATTAATATGGAACATTTCAAAGAAAACTCTCTGCAATTCGAAACGTTATTGCAATCAATTTTACCAAGATTTATCTTGTTTTCTCTTTTTTCAACGGCATTTTGTGTTTTCCTTAAAGGATCTGTACCTAGCTCACAACGAGATAACGGACATTGCTATAAATTTCCGATTTAATAACCCTAAGCTGAGGATAATGGATCTTCGCTACAACAAGATTAAACATCTGTCTTATCAAGAATTGCTGTTCGCCTCTTATAGTTGGGACATGTATGGAGATTATGTCCCATATTATCCATGCCACAACCTAACAGTGGACCTAAGGAACAATTTGATTGGAAGCATTCATATTCCTCATGCAATAGTGAGCGGTTATGTCAGTGAAATTGCTTGACTTATTTATGGTAATTATATTATCCTGTTTTCATTTTAAGGCATGTTCACACATGTCGTGCGACTGATAATATTTCATCCACCGTAGAAAAACTATCTCATCGTATAATTCCAAATTATATACAGTGATAAAATATTTATGCACTGATCAATTTGCAAATGATGTGTTTTTCAACCAAAAAATAATTACCCTAAACTTAACACAAAGGAAGATATCTTTACATAATTTAATATTGTACCATTTGAAAGTAACGAAGCATGTAGCCGATTATCATTACGTTTTAGAGATTTTTCACAAAATAATAATCTTTTAAGGTAGAACTAAACATTATTCAACATTATATATCCCGATATTACTTTTTATATAATTGTTTCATTAATGTTCATATTGAAAAATAGGAAGTTGAATTACTTATTCCTACTTATGAGGCTCCCCTTTCTCAAAATTTAGAAAATTATCCTACCAAGTGTTTGAGATAATTTGGGACGATTTGCCAGTTCCTGCAGAAGATGGGGCAGTATTAATAATTCGAAATATGGCTGATGAAATACATAAAAGATAAACTTTATGATTAGAATATTTAACTTGCTTTCTTAAGTTTGAAAAATAACCGGAATTCATCAACCGGGTTAATATTCGGATCTGACTTAAAGATTATGGCAAAAAGATGTGTATTCGACTCGAAATCAAACTTATCAATTTCCGATCATATTGCTGTCATCACAAATCATTGGCACATTGAAAAGGCGTGTGACATACTTTATATGATTCCACTGTGTGATAATATGCAGAAATGAAATTCACAGAAGGAAACGGAGCCCAATAAATAGTTGTAGAAAACTACCACTTTAAAATTAGAAACAAACTCGTTTTCTTTCAGTTGATCCGGAACGTTACCACAAAATGGGACAAGCACAGGTACAGCCATGCCACTATACTATTGGGATGCAATCCTTTTGAATGTGGATGCGGAGTTCTTCCTTTTCTTCGTGTGGTCGATGAAGACGTCGTTCTCTTGAGCGAACTGTGGCGAACTGAAGGGAAAGACTGGGTCCTGCAAGCGAGGATAGACGCCACCAATTTAACATGCAGGTAGTGGATATATCTTAAGATATGACATTCTTAAATGTAGGTTCGACGTTTCTAATGGAATCTTTTGCTTTCATATGTACGCTTGATTGAGGAATTGGTTATGATTTTATGTGTGCATCATTCAGTAATTTTAAGCTCTCCATCTAATTCATCAACTGCATTTACAACATAATTTTCATTACTGACACGAATGCTGTTATTCTCAGGTATCCGGAAAGTGTAAATGGAAAGTTGGTGGTTGCTACGGAAACTTGGATGCATCATCTCCTTCCATTGATGGGGATTTGTTATTTGTAGGAAGATATGGATATTATCGAAACCAAATAATGCCATTGTTAATAAAAATAAGCTGTCTAATCTTTTTCTGATCAAATCCTATCACTTATCCCACATAATTGGACTTCCCAGGTGCGTTACCTGTGTTTTCTTACGAAGCTTGTACCAAAAGTATTGTCTCTGTATTAAAACAAGATATAATTATTCGAATAAATATTTACATAGGTATATTGTGTTTATAAGTAATAATTTCCAACACAGCTCCCATTTACCTGGATGCACTTTTCATACCGCACTGGAGGTTTTTTATCCATCCGCATAGAAACTCACCGCCAGCATGGACGACATGACATGGGGACGATTTAAATCGAAACCAGATTTAAAGAACACATCGCACACTTTAGATACAATAGACTAAACAAATCAAGCGTAGCTTCACATATACAAGAATGCAATAACCCAATACATTTAGAAGATTTGAAACTACTTAAAGCCGTTAACAAAGAGTCCAAACTAGACGCCTACGAAAGCATCTTCATACGAAAACATACACAAACAATGAACAGTGACCGCGGCCCAATCCCATCGTCCCCATTGTTCTCACTAATCACTAACGGCTCAGAAACCACCAACCACCAACATTTTTCACCCCCACAAACACCCTCCCCCACCCCTCACAGTTCGGGTATAAATACAGACAGTACACACACAACACTTCAGTCCGACATAGCTACTGAGGATGGAAACTTAGTTTCCGAAATGCGTATATAGTGTCCAAATACCGGTGTTCCCCTGCAACGTTGGACTCTCCAGATGAAGCAGTGGAACCACCCCAAGGTAAGTCACAGTGTTTTCTTACTTGGTTGAATTACGGCAATAGGAGTTTTTTCTTTTTAAATTAATTAAAATAATGGAAAATAACGAAGCGTTGTTTTGACATTTTGCTAATGAAACAATTTATTCACAAAGTATTAAAAATTACATAGAGATGGCATCGCGAACGAAAGTATTCGTATCAGACTTATCCTTGAACAGGTGTTTCTTATCGCATCAAAATATAAATTTTTGGTCTTTGATTTTAAATTGGCAAACATTTTAAATAATCCTCTTTCACGATATTACGTCGACTCTTTCGTCGTTCGATCGTTACTTTGAAACTTCAAGGAGACTATTTTTACACATTTATCCTAATGTAATACCACATCCTGCCAATTATGAATATCTAAGTTACCTAACCTAAATTATCTGGAGTATTCAACGCGTGGAATTCCAAAGATGGATGAATTACGAAGGAGGTCTCATTATCGCGGCGATCGAAGAATAAAAATAAAGGAGCGAGAACGGAAAACTGATGTGGCGAAATATTCTTTTATCAATAAAGGTGTGGCAGAAAGGAATGCATTACTTGGAGAACTTCTCACTCCAATGCGGGAGAATGTTAAAATTTTAAGAGCAAGCTGAAAAGATTATAAAATTTAAATTGCTACATATGTATGTATATAATGTATAGTTTTAATCTCTTTATAAGAAGAAAATAGTTCCAAGTAGTAGGGGTAGGCTGCCTAATTTGGACCATTTTTTATCTTCTTGTATATTTCCATCAATAATTATTCAACATCAAACTTTAGTATAGTTTCCGTTTTCATCTTTTAGTTTTATATTTTCAATATATTACTCTTGAGATAAAATAAGTGGAGAAAACCGAGCTAATGCTAATGGTCCAAATTGATAAACCACGCAGGGGCCATGAGCTTCCGATTTCACTCTATATTAGTAAATTTCCCTCGACCACTGCCACCTCGTAGTCACATCAAATTGCACCATTAAATAAATACACAATCCTTTATATGAGTACTCCTAGTCTGGACACTACTGTTTTTTTCTAATACTTCGCTGACATGGACGACATAATTAAATGAAAATTTACTACTGAAATAGTTGTTACGTATAGAAATAAATTCAAAAGAAATCTAAGATGACATCAAAATTATAAAATTAAATTTAAATACAATCCCATATCCCAGAAGTTTAAAACCTATTTAAATGTATATTTCGTGTTAATGCGGGTTGATGAAATTGATTTTTAATTGGATTTTCTATTCATTTAAGTTTAATTTATGTGGAATAATTATTTAGATATGAACCCTAAACTCGACTTAATTTGCTTTAAATAAAATTCAAACGTAAAGAGAAAACAATTATTTGCTCCAAAACATCCTTTCTAATAAAAATAAAACACGGGTGCAAAAGTTTCACTCCCATTCTCATATCGGCAAATTTCCATCAAGGCAATGTTGTTGAAGCGGGGAGTCCAAAGCCTTTGCCAACCTGGACGAATAAAAAGTCTCCATGGCGATCGGAACTTCGAAATAATCACCCAACCTCCGTTCGAATAAAGGGTTAACTTTTATCAATACTCCTTTCTAAAAAAATACTAACGCAATTCGGATACGTAATGGCGGTTCGTAATCTATTCTCTCACAGATGTTAATACATTGAAAGTTTCATTCCGAAGTTTGATATGCATTATTGTTGGACCACATAGCGGTGTGATATCCATTGTAAGCACAAAGAGAAAAGTGAATTCTCTCTAAAGTGATTTCTGAAAATTGATCGTAAGATTCATATGTGGTTATCCTTACTGAGACATTTTCAGCACAAGTAATTTGAAGTTAATGGTGTGAATTTCAGTGCTTTCACTTACTCTTATTATTAAAAATGATCATTTAAATATGACTAGACATGAAAGAAAGCATTAATCAAAAAACGATTAGCATACATGATTACAATATTAGCTAATTTCGTAAATATTCATTAAAAGGTTCATGCATGAACATTATTTTTAATGCGTTATATGTTCGTCTACACCTGCCACTTTCTATGACTCTCCAATTATTTATTTAATTGTTGCTGTGCATTTATATGCTATTTTTATCATATTTGTTGAAACTAACGCTATGCTCAACAAATAAATAAAGAAATTTGCGGAGTTGATATTCACACAGCTCTCTGTCCCTAAATTTGGCTTAATTTACTATTTATCTTCTATTTAGTTTTGGAAGTTTACTCAGCTTTACATAAAATATGCCATTTAGTAAAATGGTAGAAAAGATATTGAAGAACAAATGAAGATATGATTAAAAAATCTGATGTGGCCAACACATGACTTTCTCCGTATTTATTGAAAACAGAGGCCTATGCCGGTAATATATAATAACTCCAAAACAATGAGTGTTACAGGAAAAAATTTTCATACAAGCTTTGTAGTAAAAAACATAATCTATAACTTTTGTATGTAAATGTATATACCTAAATTGCATTCTGACAGAGATATGTATTAAAAACTTCCTTTTCTGGGTAAACAACAACTTCCGATTAACCATTATTGAAGAATAACTCCTAAACAATCATTGTTACGAAAAAATGTTTTTACAAAAGTTGTAGTAAAATATATTATCAATAAGTTTTGTGTGTAAATGTATACACCTACATTGCTTTTTGACAGAGATATGTATGATAAACTTCCATTTCTGGATTAACAACAACTTCCGGTTAAACATTATTAGGGAATAACTCCTATACAATCAGTGTTACGAAAACATTTTTTGCACAAAAGTTGTAGTAAAAAACATAATCTATAACTTTGGTACATAATTGTATATACCTACATCGCATTCTGACATAGATATATATATATGAAAAACTTCCATTTCTGGATAAACAACAACTTCCGGTTAACCATTATTGGGGAATAACTCCTAAAGAATCAGTGTTACGAAAAAATTTTTTATACAAAATTTGTAGTAAAATACATTATCTACAACTGTTGTGTGTAAATGTATATACCTATATTGCATTCTTACAGAGATATTTAAGAAACAAAATTTTGTTCCGGATAAACCGTAACTTCCGGTTAAGCGATAATCTCCAAAAACTAATCAACTCGTGGCACTGTTAGGAAAATTCTAAATATGAATTTTGAAAATGATCGGATAATTACTTTTTAAGATATAGCGCCCACAAACTTTTTAACCACAGACAGACAGACACACAGACAGACATGTTCGGGAAAATAGCTAAAACATGCTCTATGGGCCCCATAACATCTATTTCCGTCGAAATCTGGAGGTCGAATTTTTTTGCGAATACAATACTTTCTCCATACTACGTATAGGGAGAAAGTAAAAATAGAAAAACAGAACACCGATTTCATGAAGTCGACTGGATATTCAATACCGACGATTCATTCTCTTTCATAGCAAATGTTCCCATAGACCGAACACTTCATTTCGGCCACAAACCTAAAAGGACAGTGTTTTCCCATTTATGTAGAAACGAAACACACCAATGAAAGCAAATATATATATATCTTGATCGCTATAGAATGGATCACGTAGAATACTTTTGGAGACAACGGAACTCGATTTAAGAGCACAGAGATGAATAAAAAAAGTTTCCTGCGCTTTTCCAGCCTTCTTTTGTTATCCGAGAAAAAGTGCGTCGCGGCCAGAAAACGAAAATACGACGAAATCCGAAGCAATTGAGGGAGAATTAGCGAAAGAAACCCCTCTCACTGCAGGGGAAAGTGGGGGAGAGGGCGTTTACTCGAGAAAGATAAGAAGGACTTGGAGGAAACGGGGGAAGTCTCGAGTTATTGGGGCGGATGCAAGAAGCAGAGGCAAGGGCAAATGCAGAACCTGGGTTTCCAACCGTCCGAAAATGTACGGAATGTCCGTAGAAATTGTCGAAAATTGATCGAGTCCCTAAAGTTCGTATAATCACTCACATATTTTAGGCGTATATCTTTAGTCTATTGAATCAAGATAAGACTCTCAATAAGACTCATTACTGAAGAATCGCTTGTCTGACTGCAAATTGTTAAGCCCATAAGCTGGTTGGTATTTCATCTTGCTAACATAAGTTACCAACAGCTAGTAAATGGGAATGAGGCTTTATAGTCTTGATGAGGAGTGAGGTAAATTACATGCATTGACTCCAGAAGTTCCTCTTTCCTTAGCATTTAATAAAGAGAGGTCTTAATTATTCAGCGTCATACATCAGAAGTTTTCATGCCACAATTGAAATGCCAAGGATGCAAAACAAGTATGCAAAACATATACCTCTGATGTCATTACCATAAATAGCGTCTTTGGGGTATTTAGATCAATGAGTCTTCCTATATCTATCTAACCTTCGACTTTTAGGAGTTCACATTCGAAAGTTGCAAGACAATGACATACCTCTCACTCGGTTAAAGATGTATTTAGAGATCGAACAATCCACGACCGCCTGCAGACTGATCGGGAGAGTCTGCTGACTCCAACTCTTTGTCGCGGGAACGTATTCTGTCGAAAAATGCTTATGAGGAGCTTTGATAGCCTCCAGAAGAAAAACACAAATGAAAACGAGATGGAATGGTACTTTTTCTGTAACATTTATTCGTCACGACCTGTTTTAACGAATGAATAACATTTCCAATGAAGGCAACCATTCGCTGAAACCAATCGTGCTAAATAAATATTTTGATTAAATTTCTATTCCATCGCCTTTTATTGTTTTCATGGAGTTTCACATAAGTACACCTTCCTCGGTGGATGTTATTCACTGCAAATTATTATTAACATTAGGTTTGTTTAACAAAAGTCTTTCTGAATACTTTCAAACGATTTTGATCAAATGAAATTCTCCGCAAAGCATTAAAATTTAACATTTTATATTTCAAATAATTTAACATTTTCGTTATCGAAAATTGATTAAAAACTTAATTTTGATGAAGAAATTTAAACGGAATAAGTTGATTAGTACTATTTAATGATAAGTCAAAACATTATTCATCACGATGGGATTTAATTTTGCAGAAAAATCATGAATTAATTTTCCAAACAGGAACGTATTTCCCTGAAAACAATCAATTATGTGAAAAATCGTTATATTTTCACTCTCGATAGGAATTTATTTCGTTGAAAATATTTTACGTTTACATCCAAATCATTTTATTTTCCAGTTGGAGCGTAAATATCTTTCGGTAAATTGTCTCAGTCACACAACCAGAGGGTTACCATTCGAATGGCGCTGTCTCAATTCGAATCCCCGAAATTCCACAGCGACTCTTTTTTCCCTCAGTCGCCTCGAGTTTCAAAACAACCCCAACCACTGATTTCCTTCCTAACTGAGAAACAGTGGCGAATGAAATATACTTTGGCAAGTTACTGTGCATACACAATTAGGCTTGTTTACGTAAAATGAGTTGTTTTAATTGAACCTATTGGTAACTATTCGAAATTATCTTGGGTTTAAGCATTAAAGCTTAAAATTTAACTCTACTATTATATAATATATTATAATAACCCAGTGATTATAATGTGGATGATATTGAGTCTTCTTACGTACGAATTCCTTCAGATATGACCGAAATAATTCTATTTTATTTTCAGATATGCAACATATATGAATAATACTCGAAAAATATGTGTCATTTCGCTACGTTTCATCGATACCTTACTTCCGACAGGAAAATTCACAAGGAAGAAAACTGAGCAGATTTCCGATAGTTTGGGAAAATAATTTTTATAGTTCGAATCTTCTCTTTAGCTCTTTTTGTTAAAGATGATTATTTGAGGAATTACATGATCGGCTCCAATACACTTTTGGGATCAAAATTAAATTCTATTTTTTTTATGACTATCATCGCATTAAGACTTCCTGGAAAAATTATCCAAATATCTTAATAAGAGACGAACCTTAATTATAAGGAAATTGCGTAACATAATTAAAAAATCTGATGTGGCCAGCACATGACTTTCTCCATATATAAGATGTAAATATTTATCTACGACAGTAAATTCGAACTCTATATTCCATCTAAACTTTGAAGATGAGTGATTAATTTATATATATTATTATCTTTTACGTCACAAACATTATAAATAATGTTTTTCAGGACATGTTCGATGAAAAACGATGAAGTGGCCTTTCGCCCCAGCTCCCAGAGCGCCCACAACGTACATAATCAGCAACTTCCGGTTTATCAGTATTTCACAAATAACTCCTACACAATCCGTGATACAAAAATATGTTTCATACAAAAGTCATAGTAAATTAAATTTTCTAAAACTTTTATTACTAATACTATATACCTAAATATATTATTTATGGAGATATTTTGAAAACCGGAAATGAGCTTTGAAGAATGAAGCTCGACTTCCGGTTAACCGATTTACTCCAAAATCTAATCAACTCTAAACACACAAACCAAAATACTATATATAAAATTTGGTGTTGATCCGACAAACAATTTTTATGTTAGAGCGCCCACAAAGTACATAATCAGATACTTCCGGTTTATCGGTATTACACGAATAACTCCTAATCAAGCGGTGATACAAAAATATATTAAATACAAAAGTTATAGTTAATATCATTATCTAAAACTTTTATAAGTAATACAATATACGTATATATCATATTTATGGAGATATTTTGAAAACCGGAAATGAGCTTTAATGAATAAAGCTCGACTTCCGGTTGACCGATTTACTCCAAAAACTAATCAACTCTGACAGCACACACAACACTACTATATATGAAGTTTGGTATTGATACGACTAAAAGTTTTCACGTTAGAGCGCCCACTATCACACACACACACACACACACACACACACACACACACACACACACATACACACAGACATCATTCCGAAAATGGTCAAAACGTGTTCTAGGGACCCCAAAACATGTATTTCCGTTGAAATCTCGAAGTCGAATTTTTTCATGAAAACAATACTTTCTCTATACTTCGTATATGGAGAAAGTAAAAAGGGAAAATATGCTAAATTAAGTATAGCTAATATAGAAGTCTCTCTGTCAACCAATTTATTTCGGACCAAGGTATGAGGGACGATTCCGTGTAAAAGATATTTAAGCACAAACTCAGGAATTATTCAAGCTTTATCATGGCAACAATAAGAGGTTGTAAATAAAGCGAGATTAGCACAAACTCTCTCCATTCATTGCTTAATGATATGAATAAAAACATTAATAATGCATAGTTAAGTAGACATACTTTGGCAAATCGATAGTTAGAAAAGAAACATAAATTCTGCGTGTTTTGTGACAAATAAAATATGCAAACGGTGGAGATAAAAATAAATATTTCAAGAATCTGAGCTCATGGTCTCACTCCTAGGTAACCATTAATTGAGATTAGCGCTGAATGAAATGTTGAAACAAACCTCGGGACTTCCAAGGGTTCGTATTTGTGGCATCGCCAGAAAGTGAATAAAACTTCGAATAAATAGACTCAATAGTGTAAGACGCCTGAGCAAACCATCTCACAGTAGTACAAGATAAAAATTGTAAAGGAAAGCTGTGAATAATATAGAGAGAATTAGGGAGGAGAAAGAGTACAACGCAGATTAAAAGTGGTGTTTACAAACTAGTTTGTTCGGATTGCAACGCTTTTTATATCGGTCAAACTGGCCGCAGTTTCGCCGTCAGAAGAACTGAACATATCCGTGCTTTTGTGCGAAATTCCCCCACATCTTCACATTTTGCAAAACATCTAATTGATTCTGGCCACACCAGTGATTTTAATCTTTCCGTGTGCCACGTGTGTGATAAAGGAAGAAAAATTGGACGCTTTGGAAAAACTTGAAATTCTGAAAAATGTTAATGACAATATTGTTAATGAAATTTGATTTCCTAACCCCTCTCCTATTTTACGGGTTATTTCGTCCTTGCCCTCCTCACCTCCTCAAACTACCCTTCCCCCTTAAAAATTCTTTTACTTCCCTCCTCGAACTCTCTCCCCCCCCCCCCCCCTTTGACTGGTGTTTCTTCTTTTAAATCACGTGTCTTATTGTCACTCGTTTGTTTGTCCTTGCTTCCATTGTTTTGCTCTTCCCCTTTCTTTTCCCCCCTCCCTTTCACTTCCCCTCACCCTATGTATATAAGTGAAAAATTTTCCTGTAAGTTACCTGATGATGCGGCACTGCTGCGAAACCTGGTCGTATTTTAAATAATAATTTGTGGTAAAGTAAAAGTTTTAGTATGTCACATCTCAGTGTATGTCATTACCACCAAGTGAAGCCTGAACTTGTTTCCTATACTGTTATTGAGAGTTAATAAATAAAAATAAACGCTACTTTTGATGAAGTTATTATCTAATATCTTTCTTCTAATACGTGAATTATTATATCCACCCAAAGAGGAAAAAATGTTGAGTTTTGATACAATTTGAGGTACGTTGTCATCAATGTGTAAACGAAGGTTAATTGGCGAATTAAACCTCAGAAAATGAGAGATATCCCAGGATTTAGAGGCGTAAGTGACTTACCGTAAGAGACCGTTTACTTCGTCGGCCATCAACGCGCAATCCCATAACATTTATGCAAAGCATTCCCGCAACCAACTCTTCCCTTTCATGGTGATTAATTCATCCATTATCTGATCCATTTTCTTCGAAATGCTCCATCGGCTGCCAGCAGATGCTACCCGAGGAACCCCAAGATATCATTGGTCGCGCGATATATGCTCCGGTGCCTCTCCCTCGTAACAATCCTTTTGTACATTCCCTCCCACAGCCATCATCTCCATCCTTTTTCCCTCAATTTGCACGCAAAGATACCGCAAGCTCTTAAAGGGCGATGGAGAGATTTGTTTTCCTTATTCATGGACCCTTTTAATTGGTCAGTGCCTTCCGGGGCCAGAGAGAGGTATTTACCTCCGTTTTTTGCAGAGCTTCCGAGCTTCATCGCTTGAGGGCGCGCATCGCTCGGGGCCCGGAAGCCGCGGTTTATTTGAGCCGAAAAATTGTAAAAAAATATGAGTCCTCGGAGCGACATGGCAGGAGTCGACCACGAAAACACTTGAATACTAGAGGAAAATGAGAGGAATTACGGACGAATTGTTATCCCTTCTGGAGCATTATGGTAGCACAAAAAGGCGACGGATTCCAATATCGCCAATGCGCCCCTCGCGAGCAATCCCACAATGCACCACTGCCGTCCGCACTCGACTGTTTTCCCCATTTACGGATTCTTCCCTCAATCCGCTAACCTTCTTTCAGCCAAAGGAAGAATGCTTTAACCAGTGGTGTTTTAATATTATTTTCAGCCCTTTTTGTTCTTTCAAATGTTTACGCGCTCCAAACGGTTTGAAACTGAATTGACGCGGGAAAATTGTTTTTTTGTTACCTTGGAAACAAGGAATAGACGCTTCGCTTTCGCCATTTATAAAACAGTGGGGTTGTTATGGAAATTCGATGAGATAGATAACACCACAGAAAATCCATGTGGAAGGGTGGCCTAAGGTCAGTTACACTTCAACATTTTGGGAAAATTTTTGATACATTTGAGAAGTTATTAAATTAATTATACGTCCAAGTTCCTATAATAATCCCCAACTAGAATATTGACGCTAGGCAGGGGGTGTAAATCTGGCCGAAGAAAAGTATTATTTTTGTTTCTGTTTTACATGTTACGCATGAAATAAGGGGAGTAAGACAAGGGTATGTCACCAACACTTTTGAATGTGTATTCGGAAAATGGTAAAAGAAGCCTGGGAAGAAATAGAGAAGGGAGTAAAGGTTGGTGGAGAAGTCAGTAAAGTATGCAGACGGTAGAGCTATTGTATGCGATTCCGAAAAGGGTATGCGAATTCCAGCAAATACTCTTAAAGATTAAGCAAGGGAGTTTTGAAAGAAAATAAAAGTAAGTAAAACTAAAGTATTGATATTCACTAAGGGAATGAAAGCTTCATAAGAAAATGTGGAAAGAAGGTGAGAAATATGATAAGTAACTTAATATATCTACAGTAAAAAATAGCAATTCGTTTCAAAAATACGGCATGAAGTACCTCGCATAGATGCAATTGATAGTTAATTATGCTTTTACTCTATGAGTGGAATTGTGGAATGAGCAAGTGAGGAATATTCCAGCCGATTGACGACAATGACGCTTCATAAAAAAGTGTGCAGAAAAACTCCATATAATGAAGAAAGAACTAAGATAGCAAGAGAAATACTACACGTCGTGAATGAATGCAGGGCATTAATTAGAAAATATTGTACAAAAAATGTAATTACGTGTAAATGGGAATTGGATCACTGGGAAGTCTATTAAAGCGTAGAATTGTAAAGCATATGCTCTTTATGATGAACTAGCTGTACCCGTTCACACGTTGTTGTGTTCAGAGAAGTGTGATCTCTTTCTTGCCTTGCTTGCCTCTGTTCACTCGTTTCTAATGATCATTCTTCTCTTCTCCTTTTTGCTTGATTTGTAGACCAATGGCACTTCGCTTTGCTGGCATAATTGTAGGGTTAAATAAAAAGTATTTCCAATTATTTTCTTCAGCTGGAAATTAATTATATTTTTATTTATTCACGTATTAATAATTTATTTTCGTATTAATAATTGCAAAAGTTTTTTAACTGCATTTTTGTATTTATTAGAATTTTCTGGTAAAAATCGAACGTCAAATGCATTAATGTTCTTTTTGTAATTTAAATTAATTTTTCAAAATCTTAAAATAAATACAATTTATGTATTTAAAATATTTTAAATTTTAATATAATTTGTAATATTTAAACAATAATTGATAAAATATAAATTCTGCCCAAATGGGATCAATTTATGTATCGTACTTCTGTTTTTCCCGTAGAAAATCCATTCGCAATTTGAATGGCAGGCAGCTAATCGTGTTGCAAGGCTATTATAATGAAATCATATATACTATCTACATTACTTTCATTCGGTACATAAGAAAATATATTATCACAGTACCTTTTCAGTTCGGAGTAAGATATGCTAAATTATGTGCTACTCTACACTTCGCATCTCGCAAATCTCAAAGAGAACACATATATTCAACTGAAGAAGACCTAAAAATGAAATTCAGTCTCGTCAATGACATAAAATAAATTGAAATGTTGAAAATAGATGACATTTGTAATCAAAGCCGGCAACGTCATCAACTCACCAAGTTGTCCAGTACATACAATCTTTTGAATTTATCAAAATATAATTTTCATTAAATATCAAAAACCGTTACCTCACGATAATATACGTAATATTTACGTTGCTATAAACAAACATCATTTGAATACGGGAGTAAATTCTCAATGTGTTCTTATGAGAAAATTCAACAATCGCATTCGTTGTAACTGAGAAATAGTTTGTTTATAGCCTCAAAATTCATCAAAATTATCATCTAATTATTCAAAGTCTCGTAATTTCCGATCGTAAACTATATTTCATGACCAAAATAAGAAACTTTATTCAATTTCCCTTCTATTGGTGGTACTTTTAAATCCATACGTTGGTTATTTCTAATTTAATTTTGCGAAAGAAAGGAAGCATGCAAATGATAAAATCGAAGTTTACATGTATTTCTTATGGAAACAGTTTTTCCTTCTGGAGTCGAACTGAGTACTCCGATTAAAATAAAAATTTACAAAAACCTTCCCGGGGATATACGTAATAATTTCCCAAATTTTCACGACGATTGGATGTATTGTTTTTGAATCTATCGAGTACAGACAGACAGACAGACACACATTCATTTATATATATATATAGATTAGGCTGCGCAGAAGAGTAGCAGAATGCCCTACAGAAAGAGCAGAATGGGATTATCGGGAATAGGCCTCGTCAATGTCTTTTCAAATGTCGATGCGAATGTCACGTGCTACAGAATCAATAAGGTACCTTGAGTATGCATGTAGTGTATGTATTCCTGGTGTCGAACCCAGGACCTACTGGCAGATGCGAATAGACATTACAATTTGTTAGTACCTGATCTCAATTAATGCAAAGTTTGAAATCCATATCATACCGGGAAGGTCCTGAAATAAGACATCATCATCCCGATCTGAAATGCATAGGTCATAAATGTCTCCCTGAGATCGAACCAAGTTTGTAACAGTGGAAGAATTTGAAAGACAAAAACATCATATTTGTTGTCATGAATGTACGATTAGAAAACACAATTTTTGTCATTGTAATTGTAAAAATAAATAGCGTTATTTTTTTCGGTACGGTTGCTGCAACCGATGCATATAAAAATTTTATCAGACATTGAACAAGCTGTTAGGAAAACATTCGTGATTTCGAGCGAGCAAAGAAAGCGTATTTTCGCTTACTCAAACTGAGAATCAAAGCTTGAGTCATGCCAAGGCGTAAAAAATCCGTGAGCCCTTTGTCTTAATCGTTATAACAGCATCGATAACTAACCACACAAAGGAAAATAATTCCGACGCTATAAAGCGAGTTATCTAATCTTAAATCGGGTTCTCGTTTTAGCAAACTTCGTCTACCGAACAAGGGTTAGGTAACTCGTTCGTAGTTATATGCAGAAGAAATTGAGTTGTACTCACTTTTCCAAAGAAACCTCGAAGTCCCTTGAGTCATTCTCGTTGTTCTGCAGTGTTGCCACACACAGCAGTTCACAGAAGAAACGAAGTTAAACACGAAGTTTGGTCTTCTTCCAGAGGGGGAAGGTTTCAAAGTCCAAAAATCGATGATTAATGAGAAATGCATGATCCGTCGCTTAGGATATAGTACGAAATTAACTGGATGCTTTTACTGTAATTTCGGATTCCTAATCCGTGAGGAAATCGTTTATCCTCATCCAATTCACGAAAGAACGTTATTAAAATTTTAGCCTCTTTCAAGTTCAACTGCATCTTGACACGTCTTGGTTTCTTTTCTGTTTACTTATTTTCGACAATACTTCAATTTATGTTAAATAGACAGCTATAAATGCTTAAATTTCCAAATTCAAGTTGAATCGTTCGCGACAGAGAGTGAAAAATCTGTTTACTGCGACATGCTTTCGCTATGACGGACCGTCGCTCACTGAAATTCTCTGCAATTTCTTGGCTTGAAAGTTGGGCGCAAAAGAAGGCAACGTGCTGTATCTCCCAAGGTTGAACCGAATAGTATTGAAGGTCGATAGGAAAGGCTCACCCAAATCCCAAACATTTGAAAATGTGTTTTACGATCGATTATGAAGAGATGAAAATTTAAAAGGGCCATTTCAGTCGTTCCTAGATTGGTTCCTAATAGAATGTTTGGTGCAACTTATTTTTCGGATCTATGCACATGATTTTCTTTCCCCTGAAAGTCTTTTGAAAGAGATAAATTCGTTTACATTAAAAAATATTGAAGGACATCTCTTAATTTTCTTCATCTCGATAATAATAAAAATAACTTAATTAGCTCATACAGGTTACCCCAAATACATGTGCTATAATAAAATGGACGACAAAGAATACAAAAAAGTAGTAAAAATACAATCAGGAATAAAAGAAATAAAAAAGACAAATAATAGGTTAAAGCTTCTGAGTTAGGAGCAAAAATTAAATCTTTTTCCTTGTAGTATTCAGGGAATTACAAAAGAGGTCCACAAAGTTTGAGAGATCAATAACAGAACTGATAAATCTTGGGATAGGCGAAAGCTTGTGCACGATTTTCTTGCGAAGGGAATTGTCAACAGTAACGAATTTAGAGTTCTTTAAGGTGGTACAGAAATTCCAAAAAGTTGATAAGTTATTACAGCCCAAATATTCAATGCTTGATCCCATAGCGATGTGAAAATTGAATAATAGATTTAAATACGCTCCGATGATTAGGAATGATATTAAAAATTAAGTTCGCGGTACTCTGTTTATGTTAGAGATTATTTGTCTTGTTCTTAATACATCGCAATCTCCGAAAATTATTTGACGACAAGCTACTGGAAGAACTTTTCCAAGTGATTCTAAAACAGAAATAGAAATTGCATTAATGATTAATATATGCAATATATGCATAATTAATAGATGCAAATCCACACGATTACTCATACTCTTAGCAAAAATATCTTCACTGTTTAACTCAATTACATCTAATTATTAATAAGTAATTAATTACATTATTTTATCGCCCCCCTAATCAAAGGAAGGTAACTTAAAATTGTGCCAGTGTCTGAAGGATAGGTCAGTCTAGTACCTATATATGGCGCCCGGTGAATTGATCCTGGGGGAATTCGTACGCGGGGAATTCGTACGCGGAGAATTCATCCGCGGGGAACTGATCCCCCGCGCTGAGGATGTACTACCAACCCAACCCAACCCCCACGGTTAATTTATTTATAACATTAACCAATAAGCAGGGCGTGTACAGTGGCGGAAAAAATTATCGCAACACTTTGCGCGCGCACCAGTGGCTTTCACAGAAACTATTTGGAATTCTGCTTTCTGTGACTGACTGGCAACACCGAGGAAAGCCTCGAAAAGCGGTAATATTTGAGTCGGAGCCTAGAACTTACACAAATTTCCTCTCTTTCGAACTCTTCTTAGAGCCTTCGCGCGAACTCTCCCCGAGTTCGTCGTGTTTATTTCGGCGTTTCTCTTTCACAGATAGTTATCGTATTTATAGAACGATAAGTTGAATATATATTTATTCCAATTTAAATCTTAAATGCAATAAAATACATAGACAATAATTGAAACTTAATTATTAATAATGTGAAGAATGCTATTCAGTTTTAATAATGTAGCAATGTTGTAATAATGCGTAGCAATAAGGAATAAGTGGGATTGGAGTAGGAATACGCGATGTGGTGATTCTCACCTTTAGAGAACGAGAATCTTGGAGTCTAGAGGAAAATGATGATCTGCGAGATTATAGCGAGAACAGATGGCCTATAATGGTCTCTTTTCCTGGATAATTTGTGCGCTAATAAGGCGTTATTTTGTTAGTTTGGTTTCTCACTCCAACATACGTCTTACGGCTGCCTGCTGGATATTGATGTAAATGTAATTCTTCAAACGTCCAGTTCAAACATAGGATATTCATTATTTGTGATAAACATTCCGAGGAGGATTTTTGATTACAAGTCTTATGTTTTCAACTCAGCAATTAGAATTCGAGAAGTCGTTAGAGCGATTACTGAGTTGCTAACTATGACACAATGTAAAATTTGTATTTTGTCTACGGAACATAATTTTTCCCCAACTTAATCATGCAGACGAAGGAAATTCGTAATATAAATTTATATACACCATTTGTCACCTAGAATACATGAAATCATTGTCCGTCTGGAGTTAAAAGGAAAAATACCAATTCCAAAGTTAAAACAAACATGATTTCATAAAAACCGAACAATTTCTGCGCATATATCGGACTTGTCTTACATTTTGTAACAGGGAGTTCGGTGACCTTGGTCATTAGTCAATTGTGTTGCCTTCGCGCGGAGAAATTCACGTAGAAATGCATTAAGGCTATGATAATTCGCGAGGAGAGTCTTTAACCACAAGTTGATCCCTTCAAAGTATTGCAGGCTCCAATACAAAACAAACGTTGAAATGCATTACCTCGCGCAGAAAAGCTTTAACCATATGTCGAGCACTTTCAAAGCAAGTATTGCAGGTGCAAGGTATATTTTTCCTTTTCAAGCCTATATCAGCTAGACTCAGGACCCTCATTTTACAGTCGCCCAGTAGAAACAATCCTCTGGCTAATTCAAAACTCCTTCCTCACCATGGTGCTAAGGAAAGTAGATGTTATTGCACTTGTAAAAATATTCCCAAATAACATTATTATATTAGCGTATTTTAGTAAACAAAGACTTCGTAATAAACAACCCAAGTTTTTAGTACTGATACGTATTTTATGAACGTCTGACTTTATAAAGTTAATTAACCAGGATTATGCTGCCATAGTAAAATTATTAATAAGCTGCTAAAATGGACTTCTCAGTTTGTTGGGAAGTGTCATAAATATAACTAGTGGCTAATTAAGAGGTGATTTTGCAGCTGTCTGACACATGTTATTGGCATAGGAAGGGCACGAGCTCGAATTCCGCTTAAGTTAAATGAGTTTTTTATCTTAAACTTCTCTTGTTCGGGAAATGAACGAATGTAAGATATGATTTCCACATATATTTATACGCCCCTGTAATGAATATACATATTTGCCAGAGAGATGCAATTCATTATGGAAAAATAACCATTGGACATGAAAGATGCGGAACCGATTCATCACCAATTGTCGGTCAAGAAAATGTTTCGTGTGTCAGTGAAAATTCCTCTTCTACCAAGGATTCGAGGTCGTTCGCTGAAAGACAATTCTTTTACTCATTTTCCACAATTAGAGGTATTTGACAGGGCCTCCTGATTTCCCGAAGCACGATGAACCTTCGGCTTTCAGTGCAGAGGATTTTCGAAAGCCTATGCGTCACTCGCAACAACAAACCGGTCGTAAGGCAAGGAGCTCAGGCTTACTTACTCAGACTTATTGGCGACTATTTCTTCATTTAGGTCTTCACGTCGATAGACGGACAACCAGCAGACCGCGCAAGCGAATCGTTTTCATTTTTACGCTTAAAAAAAAGCCTTGAGAACTATTGACATTCTTATGCATATTATTAAAATTCATTGTTCGTCTACAACCAGGACAATTTGCTGGTTCACAGTTTCCAATTTTCTCGGCGGTAGTTCCAAACCAATTATATAGATTTAGATTGAGATATATACCCCGCGAGCTGCCAGATGGGTATGGCAGGGGTTGTAATAACACCATCATCAACTAATCTACTCTATCAGCCTCTCTAATTGTCCGGGGAAAAAAGCGACCAAAAGTAATGTTTTGTGATTACTTCCCTGTAACGTTTTGTCGATGCTTCTCGGAGATCGCGATTAGGTCTTTAGTTGCACTAAAATTTCATTTACTTCGTCTTTAGGTTCTGAACCGATAAAGCTTTCGATGAGCTTCCGTCGGTCTCACCTGGAGCGAATTCCAATAAAGAAGTGGTTAACTCTGTGTCTCGGAGGCTGAATCATATGGAGAAGAATGAAGGAGAATGGATATATTATTAATCATCCTATATTTTTATTAATTCCATTGTAGTTCTCGATTATTAATCATAGTGTATAAGTGCACACTGTTACCGAGTCTGAGAGAAATACCAATACATATAAATATTTTCCACTTGCTCTAAATTATGTTAAATAGTCTCCTTCTATTAAAAACATGAAAATTGAGTAACATTACGGGGATGGAAGTCTATGGCGGAGCTGACATTTTTTCATAATCATCTATGAGTAAGAATCTACGGATTCTATCGAATGTGGACATGAATATACAGATGATAATTAATGATTGCTTTGTCGCAGGGGCGCAGCCAGGATTTGTGTATGAGGGAGAGGGTTATAGACAGTAGAAAGAGTGAAAACATTTCTACATTTCAGGGCCGGTATATTCATGCACGCTACATGATAGAAGATATGTTAAATTCTTAAAAAACCTAAAATGCGTAGAAAACTAGGATATATTCACGGTTATGTGGCAAAATTAAAACCTTTTTGAGATTTTAGTTTGTAAAATGAATAATTGAATAATAATGGTGAATAATTATCCTCAATGATATTTGGATTTCCAGTTTTGATAGGGCCAATTTCTCTTACATTATCATTATTTCTCAAGGTGTAGGGTTTTTATCATTGTAAATATTAATTTCGGGTGCCTTTGAGTGTTTTTTTTGAAATCAAAGGAAGGTTAATTAAAAATTCCTTTAACAGTTATTGAATGTGAGAAGAAATAAATTAGTAGTAGTGATTTAGGAGATGATATTGAAACGTAAGTATTTTGGAGGTTGCACTACAATTTGGACAACCCAGTTACTTTGATGGAAACCGAAGACCAATCGTAGCGGAGACGGATGAATTTTTCCTCTTAAATTATATGTTGTTTTATAAATACGATATATTCTGATTATTAAGTTAAAATGTCGACAGCACAGAAACACCATAAAAATATGTCTATGTAAGACCCCTTCAATCCGCCTTTCGGCGTGTGGCAGGGGAAACAGGCATCTTAACTCTATTTTCCTAATCAATTTCTTTTGCGTATCATGCGCGGAAAAAATGAATTCTTGATACGATTCCTTCTAGCATTTATTTCTCTAATCTTCCTCGCCGTATCAGAGCGGCCCACATCAACAGGAAGGTCGCATTATACCGATTGCATTATTTGAGAACTTAATTTTTCTGAATTTACTTAGTAAATTTATCCTTTGAATTAGTCTTCTATCTCTTAATGATTACCATCCCGCGTACTGCAACATCTGAGTAACACTCACCGTTTTATCATGGCAATTCTGTACAAATCGTATCGTGTACAACCAATCAAGCAAATGCCGTACACGAACTGTAATAAAAAAGTTATAATCAGTGTAATCGCGAAACAGTATTTTCTCGTTTGGCTAGGTTGAATAAGAGGAATATGAGTTTTTTTCTTTGAAACACGATGAGCATCCCCTCAACGATCTACTAGTTAATCTTTGCATTCTATTCACTTTTCCTATCGCATCTCCAATATGTTCTTTCAAAGATAAACTACAGCTAAACGTGACACTTAGATATTTTGTGTGGCACACTAACACTAAGGGTTGTCGCGAAATTTGTTGCTGCGTGGTAATAACGTTTTTGGATGATATCTAAAATCCTTACGCTCTATATACATCATTCACAAAAAACTCTAGGTGCGTCTTACAAGATTTATCTTTATGGAATCTGTGTTGGATCCGAATGATTCCTATCTTTATGGTAAGAAACTGAATAATAGAGCTTGCTATAATATGCTCCATTATTTTGCAGAAATTCGAAGTTAACGAAAATTACCCATAATAATCTGATCATTCTTAGGCCCCGGAGTGACGTTTAATTTCTTCCACGACATTGGGACAGTACCCTCATTAATTGATTTCTGATAGAATTTCCTATCGGTGGGATCCAATGTGCGAAATGACCTAAGCTGTCGAAGCACTTTTAACAATACTACTACTACTACAATTTCCTATCAATCTGTTGCAGTGAATTTCCACTAGCATCAACTTATATCTCTATGGAAATCATCTCCGAATCAATGCGCGAAGTAAAATCGTTAACTCGACCATCATCTTATTAGAAACATTTCTGGAAGTACGGATTAAGTAAGTTAGGTATTTCTGCCGATTTATTTAAGGCAATTCCCTCTTCGCTGATAAAGCTAGACATAGAAAACTGACCACCACGAGTCTCTCACACTTATGACCAAAATTCTTTCTAATCGCCAACTAGTGATTTTAACAGGGTTCGATATTTATATTCCTGGTATTCTTTTCGTGATCCTTCCTCAAATAGCTTTTGCACTTCTCTATAGTTTTGATCACCAAGCTCATGGATCTCACCGCACGGTTTAAGTTTTCTCAATCGCGAGTGAATGACTCCTATGCAACGATTCAAACTTCTTCCTCGTCTCACCTACTATTTAGACGGAACATATTAAACTAAATCTACTTTGATTATCCGTAGAAACTCTACCAAACTATCGTTTACTGTATTTTCACCCGAAAAGCGTAAAAAATTATCCAAGCCTTCGTTCAAATAAAACCTTAAACTCAGAAATAATTGCTTTGCGAATTACATACACTTGCCTCACCGGCTTAAGAGATCTAACCGCTACTACTTTCATCCCTGCCATTATGACATCATGGTCTGACTGTACCGTCAACTACAGCGAGGCTAGTTATTATTTGTGGTTGGGAAGTGGCTAGTAAATCTAAATTGATACCTTGCCTCGCACGATTCGTTCGAGTTTTAGTCATATTTACCTTATCTAAAGCATGCAACGAAAAAGTAAGATGTATTTCGTGAATTTTTTTCCCACTGCTAGTGCTGGAGAATTTTAGATTATCCCAATGAATATTGGTTAGGTAAAAATCTCTTCCTACGGCGATGATTGGATCTTTTATTTTCTCGAAATTTTTATGTAAGGCCTCGGATAAATCAACAATACAACCTATTTTTTCATCGGGAGGACTACACAAAGAACAAACATTAATCTTACTTCCGTTTTGTCTTTGAATCGAGCACCAAATGATTTCGCTCCTGCTATTTTCTACTAATTCATCGCGCTTACTAATTAAATGAGTCCATACTGCTATAAAACCTCTACTGCTAGATTTACATAGTCATATTTTCAGTATATCACATAATTGGGGGAAATATCTCACTTTGAGTAATATCCTCGCGTAACCAAATCTTTCTAGAATGATTTCCGCGCAAGTTCTCATCGTAATGTTAAAGATTTCCACCTGTTTATTACGTTAGCTCTTGCAATTTACTATTATTATTTTTAGATCTCTCAGTTCGCACATTAAAACATGGTTTTCTTTTTCGAATAACCTTTATCTTTTTTTTAAGTGAATTTTTCTTTTTCACCATTGCAATTTTTCTATGTTTTGGGGCTAAGCTCATGCCCACCCTTTTGCTTATTTAAGTGGGCGTTAGTAACTATTTCTACTGCTAAATTAAAGAATAACTTTGTCTGCGTATATTCGCTCTATTCTCTATTTTATTCGCATCTAAACCGCAAAACAACGTAGCAAACGACATTTAAACTACGGTCTTCATGGAGGGAGAGGGGTTGGGAGTGTTTCGGAAGAGTCCGTAAAGTGCACACAAATTTTAGTAAAATCAGCGAACAATAGCTGAGTATGGTGCCTAATATATGGATCTAAGTAACCTTGAGAAGTATTTTAACATACGGAAATCAAGATGATCAAATTGGAAGCGGAAAATTTTATTCATCGCTACGGAGAAAGTAGAGAAGTGAATACCGGCCTCTTGGAAACTTAATACAAGTTTAGATTATGCTGCCACAAGTATTTTCGTAAGTGTGGCCCGTTCTACAGTGTAAAATCTGTGGGGCACCTGTAATTCGTCGAAAGTGTGTGATTATGTTTACACTACGAGGCGAGTACGGAACATCTAATGATTGATTATCGGACATTCGAATCATCATTTTTTATTTGCATTAAAGATTCCAATTGTTGGTATAATTTCGATTGCATTCTAGCTCATTAATCAAATATATTACAGCTCTGGATAAATTAAATTGAAATTAACTGTTGTAGAGTAATACACTCACTGAAGAGGAAAATCGTATTAGTGGTGTGATGAATGACTGTAACATCAATAGAGATGTGGTACCGTTGCAATTTATTATATTTTTTCAGTCAGTATGGTTAAAGTGCATTGATGTCTCATGAGAAACACCATTTGTTATTACACAAATATTACTCCCTATTACATATAGCCTGATAGAGCTGAAAGTTGTTTATTACCGATTCCACTATTTAAAAGTTAATAATAGTGATGACAATTCCTGTCAAAACGTTAATTGCTAAAAAGCTCTTGGAAAAGTTGAACTCCTTCAACACATGGATTAGATTGGATTCATCGAAGGGATATTTTTAATACCTTAAGCAGTGGAAAACTACACTGCTCGAGAGAAAATAGAAAGGTAAGAATAGGACGCATCTTAGTGGTTTCTAAATTCGAATTTTTAAGTGTTGAATTCTCTTTGCAAGAATTCAATTCCATCACAATTCTAGTATTTAGACCTTTAATTCTCGAAATAATACTTCAAAATGTTCATTTTAACGTCTGATATTTCGCTATCAAACAATCTTGTTTGTTACTATCTCCCAGTGTATTATATTGACATTCTACATAACTATTTTTATCACAACTGACTTTGAATAATAAATGGCAAAAAATGAAGACAATGAGGCAAAGGCACTAATTGGAAATCTCGCGAAGGTGAGTCTTAAATTTCTGCATATAAAAACGAAACTAAAAGTCTATTTTCCATTCGTATGGACTTTGAATATTCCCGGTTTTACTGCCTCTATACAGAGTTGCCGAATTGTCGGAGTTAGAGTGATTTCAGTTAGTTTCCACGTAATCCGCGCTCTGACGCCAACTGGTGTTGCGATAATTGTTTCCCCCACTGTACATTAACATAAGACTGAATAACATCAACGCGGGGGATCAATTCCCCGCGTACCAATCTATCGAGGGATCAATTCCCCGCAGACGAATTCCCCGCGTACGGATCAATTCACCGGCCACGCCTATCACTCACTCACTGGGGATCAAAATTCTAACCATGTTCCACAAGTGCCACTGACTTGAACTTTTTACGACGTATTGGTCATGATGTGTAATCTCCAGAAAAAAGCCGACATTGAACCTCGGTACCATGGTTTCGATGCCAGAATGTACCAAAGTCACAATTTTCTCCATTAAGATACATTTCTGGGATTTTCGAAAACCTTTTTGAGGCACTTCCCGGCAAAGTAGAGACTTGAAATTCGAGGGATCGCTGGAAGCCATGCGTATATCAGACGAAAATCATAAAGACATTTTTGATGATATTCCTGGGCTCGACGCTAAGTCAGGGCAAATATACTCCCATTTAAAATGCAATGGGACGATTTTAAAGATCTTTTTAAACCCTTCCCCGATATGATGGAAAGCTGAAACTCAGCATGTAGATAGACACCATTAATATATTCTATGCACGCCTTTCATCGCTCCGGTGATGGTCCTACCAAGTAGAAAAAAAGTACCAAAAGAAAGACAATTGAATGAAGATTCTTATTTTGGTGGTGGAATATCGCTTTCGAGTCGTACTTACGAGAACTATAGCAAAATGAAAGAAAATTTCGTGAAATTTCTACGCAGTAAACAAAGTGTCCCCCTGGCGATTGTTGATTCCGAGCTCAAGCATTTTCTCATTTGAATACTCGAGGATTTTGAGTCCATACAATGTCAATGGTAAGTACCAAGACCAAGGATCCTTCAATGGGAATGGCCACGTATCGATGAATCAGACAATTCAAATCGATATTATAACCGGCAGAGTTACCTGCCAAATAATTGGAAGAAAAATTAATTCGTTTTTTCTTTCCTTTATATTGCTTTCCTTTCTTTCCAGACTGTGTATCTCACTTCACTCCGAAGTTTCCGAGAGCGCCTTTGAGGCTGTGAGTGCACCCATAGGGAGGAGTTAAGAGGGGCATGAAATTAGGGTCTTTATAGGGACGCAAGTCTCATAACGATTTCCTTAGAGTCATTAATGAAGCGCACCTAAATTCACATTGCTGTGATATTTCTTAAGAGATCCTTATCGAAAGAAATTCCCAAAAGTGGTTCCACGATACAATGCGTTTAAGAGCCATCTCGCGTTAGTTTTCTAATACTAATTCTAGTTTAAGTTCTTCTGCCAACCTACGTCACCATAGACGTCACAATGCGCGAATGTGAAATTTAAAAGCGTCTGCACGAAGCGACTACAGATGGCTGTTTCTGTCCCACCTCATCATTGACCCTGATGGTGGATCCTTTAGGAATTTCGAAGATAATGTCACAGCAATACGTATGCTCGACGCCATTTGTAAATATTTCTGATATACTGCAGTCGAAGTTTAGTTCACCCCGTATTAATGCCGTTCCCACACTCTCAGCATCACTTTCCCTGATCTGTGTTTTCACTGCCTCTCTCCCGATCCCGCAAACTTCAGAGTGAAGCGACAGACCAACACCCGTAAGAAACGAAAGAGGTACAAAGAAAAGAACGAAGAGAACGTTTCCTGTCTGTGGCAATAGTTCTGGCTGGTTTATAACTACAATCATCGACAAAATTAATGGAAAAGCAACTGATTTGGCCTTCGGTTGAATTAGGTGGTGGGTTGAAAATATTTCTCAAGGCTAAAATTCGTTGCTTCCTTTTTAATAATTGAGGTCAGGAGAGTATCCATTCACGGAAGCAAGGTAACGGATAATATTAAGTTCTTTATTGAAATTCTCATTTGATAACGGAATATGCAGAAGTCGGTGAATTAAGGAGTGAAAGATGGCTAATTTATGAGAATAAGGATGATTGGAGGAATGGTATGATCCATATAAGTGGGATTTCTAAAAATGGAAAATGGCAAAGTGGAATCAGAAAATGAAATTGTGACACCTAAGAAATTAATGGAATGATTCATTACTATCTCATGAGTAAATAAAATTGAAGGGTGGATGGAATTTAAGAAAGACACAGAGAGGATGAGCTGTCTTTCTGTGCCTTTCCAGATACGAAGAATGTCATCGACATACCTAAACCATGCAATAACATTAGTCAACAGGTTAAAATTTGAATTAAACAACGAGGATTCAGAGTTATTCATGAAAATTTCAGCCATGAGAGGGGATAGGGGCGAGCCCATAGCAAGACCTTTATCCTGCTTAAAAAATTACCATTTAATCATCATCATCATAAGGTTTCCAAGAAAAATTAAACGTTACACATAGGTACTTCTACGGGAGAGAAAGGAGAAATGTCCGTTCAAAAATGCAACTTCCATGCATTTCTAAAATTCCAGGAGATCAAAAAAGTGTGCGCAAGCTTATGAGATGCAATAGTTGCTAAAGTGTTTTAAAAGTATAATTATGCATCGTGCATACATTATACACAAAGCGTAAGATTGGTTATTAACTAGAACATTGCGATGCGTAGATAAGATCTGGACGAATTTTATGCAATTTACAATAATTATTGTACGGTTCACATGAATCATTCTCTTTCTCTCTAAATGTTAACGCGTGTCCAAAGTCTCCACTGACACCATTCTAAGAATCGAACAGTTCGATTTTCTCTTATTCAAAGTTCGTCAAGATACGCGTCGATACTACTTTCCGATAAAACTCTCCTTTTGCGATAAGGAATCCAATATACGTTAGTACGAGTGCATCAATCATCGCCGTCACTTAAGGCAAGTGACCCCTTCGAGGAATCGATATCAGAACCTAATTTCGACGACCGCCAATATTTGCTTGTCCTCGAATTCCTCGGAGTCTGTGAATCGCTTTTCAAGGGCCTGCGAAGGATTGCGTCGCACGTTTCGCGGATGACAAATAAGTGCAAATGAATCGCATCTTGAAGGGGATACGCAGAAGAAGGTGGTCGATTGATTACCTCTCGCTCTACAAACTCGCGACATTGTGCTTTAGTAAAGGGGCAATGGAAGGGGAAGAAAGCAGTCAATTGTGAATGAAAGATATTGTGTAAAAATTAAAAAAAATCAACTCGTTGGTTTCGTTTGAGCATTAATACAATTGATTATACTGAATTCCACGAAGTGAGGATAGAACATATAAATTGTGTCAATGTTTTAACTTCATCCTCCTCTCTTTTCCTATGCCACATTCAAAATGCTAAAACATTCGAATACTACTGTTCTCTCTACATTAACAATACACTATTTCCGCGTTACATAATAGAAATTGAGAATTTTCGCATGAACTTCGTATGTAATAAAATATTCTCAACTGTAAGGAGATACGTATACATTTAGTCGGCTGATAACAACAGCTATTTGGCCACACTTTGACCACACTCGATAACTGTTATAGATGTTATCTGGTATGTAAAATGAAATAATTAAAGTGAGCGTTTCAGGAGATTTTTGCCAAAAATACAGCTTATGTTCATATTTTTAATTACATCTTTAATCGTTTTATTTAATTGAAGTTTCGTATTTTATGCATGGAAAGCTATAATCGGGGAATATTATTACATAAATAACGTTTTCAGGCAGGATTTCAATTCTTTGTGAGATAAATAATGTAATAGATTTGAACATTTCGGCGTCAGAAATAAATTCATACAAAATATAATTCAATTTTGCTCGTAAGCAACTCTTAGTGATCAACTTCAGCGTGGAGTTACAAAATCATAGAGTTTTCTAATGATAGCATGAAATCTAACTTTTAGATTTGACGTGGAATTATTCTGAAAATATTAGGTGACTTGGAGAAGTTATTTTGAAGAATATTAAACTTTAAGTCTCAAATTATTCTCAAACGCGGGTATTTATAAAACATAACCCCTTTTTAATTCCTCCGAATACGTAGTATAGAGAAAGTATTGTTTTCATGAAAAAAATCGACTTCGAGATTTCAACGGAAATACATGTTTTGGGCTCCCTAGAACACGTTTTGACTATTTTCGGAATGATGTCTGTGTGTATGTGCGTGTGTGTGTGTGTGTGTGTGTGTGATTTTGGGCGCTCTAACGTGAAAACTATTAGTAGTATCAGTACCAATCTTAATAGCACTGTTGTTGGAGCTGTCAGAGTTGATTAGCTTTTGGAGTAAATCGATTAACCGGAAGTCGAGCTTTTTGCTTCGAAGCAAATTTCTGTTTTTGTAAAATATCTCCATTGTTTAGGAGTTATATACTGATACAGAAATACTGATAAACCGGAAGTTGCTGATTATGTACTTTGTGGGCGCTCTAACATAAAAACTGTTAGCCGTATCAACATTAAATTTCATAAAAAGTACTTTGGTTGGTGTCGTTAGAGTTGATTTGATTTTGGAGTAAATCGGTTAACCGGAAGTCGAGCTTTACTTTTCAAAGTTCGTTTCCGTTTTTGCAAAACATCTCCATTAATCTGATATTTAGGTATATACTTTTTTTACGTTTTAGTAGAGGATTCCCAAGGAGAAACGGACTTGAAAAAATTCTGACAGGGCCGGGAATCGAACCCGGGATCTACTACATCTAGGCTACCCGACCAGTTCTGGTCGGGTAGCCTAGATGGTTAAGGCAGCCTCCCGGTTAGAGGAAGATCCCGGGTTCGATTCCCGGCCCTGTAAGACTTTTTTCAAGTCCGTTTCTCCTTGGGAATTTTCCTGGGTGCACGCCCTTATGTACAAAGTCACCTTAACCCTTTCCTTATTCAGTAGAGGAGTAGGAATGTAGAGGAGAAAGTATAGGATAAGAGCCTGAAGCTATCTCGCAGAGATGAGTGGATTGATTGATTAAACTTTCTATTAGTTTAACCCCGGAGGGAGCCCCCCCCCCCCCCTCTTCCAATATCCGCATGGGTCTGACTTCAGAAGGAATAGACAAACAAGTAATTTGCGTGGTAAAATCTCTGGAGACCCCATTTTATAGGCATAAAAGATGAAATGAATGGTCAGAAAGAAATGAAGAAGAAATCAATATTTACTTCTACAGTAATAGTGAATCTGCTACAAATATTCCAATTGAAAATTACTTTAAACTTTGACCTACAGACACGGAGTCAATATGGGCATTCTAATCAGGGGATTCACGCACACAGAATTAATATCTTTTTGAGCTACATTGCTGGGATAGCATAGGAAAACGAAGGAGGAGAAATAACTATATTTACTAGAAAACATCAAGACATTTTCCATTCTAAAGCTTTTCCTTTAATTCAGCCCACATCAAACGATGCCAACATACAATTATACTTTAACAATACGTATCGTTTTACGTCACAGACACAGACCTCACACCAGACAAGTCACAGACCAGGCTCAACCAAATCATGACCAAAAATTGTGATGTAATTCTTGACCATAGAGAAAGCGTTTCCTTATGCTTTTCTATTCATCCCACTTTGGTAATTAATGACAATATCACTCTGCTCATCATAAAGGGAATATCTTTATGTCATTACTTCGGAAATAAAGTTTTTAAGGTTGAGTTATAGCTCATGGACTCTAGAACAGTAATCATTAATTTTTCATGCAACATTTAACAACTTCTGATGAAAAATTCTCCAAAATGTTCCTGAAAAATCCATAAGTAAACAAAAAGAATTTAAATCGTTCAATTGGGTCTTCGCGCGCTAAACTGTACTAAGAAATGCCTTTCAAAAAGAAAATTCCAGAGTAAATGAGAAATTAAGGTTAAAATATTTATAACTTATAATTCAATTTTATAATCAAGTAAATACACCTTAATTTACCGAAAATAATACTATCCGCTCGTCCTTATAATATTTCTGTTCGTCATACAGCAACGGCCTTTATATCGCCCCGTTTTTCCACAATCTCAAACCTTCAACATAAATTACCTACAATATAGTTCAAATCCAAGAATATAAAATACTTAAAAAAATAACTGAATACATCCACATAGATTATAATGTAGAACCAAATTAATTTAGATATGCATCAATGCATTGTCATTTTTCCAAATTTATTTCTCTCTGATTTATGAAATAAGAGGAAATCATCACTTTAGCCAAAGAAAAGCTAAAAAGAAATATAGAAAATCGTCGGCGAGAGATTTTTACGAAATTCTTGCCGCAAGAGACTGTTGATGTCTACAATAGGATTTCAATAAAGGATGTAAAATAAATCTATGGTATGCTATCAGCAAACGTGCAGCAGTACTGTTTTCACATAGCCAATATTTTTATCGCAAGGATGTTCTCTGTGTTTATGTTTAGACCAATTACGTTCTCATGAGTATCAATTTAAATATACTTTTGAAGTAATGGAAGCTTCTGAGAACGAAAAAGATGAGCGTAACATTTCTATAGTAACCCGTGTAAACACTGATGCATCGACATCTTATTAATATAAATTCGGTAGAGATTTCGGGCAAAAGGATAATTCAGCAATATATCGAAGGCCATCAATTAGGTCGACCCTTTTACCTTTAGGCAAACAAGCGAGAGAGAGGAAATGACCCTCATTACATCGGATGCTCCTTTAATGTCTCCCTCCCACACAACTCTCGTCTCGATTCAACGATCCACGCGTTCCTCAGCCCTCCGCGTCCTTCCCATTTCAATGAAGAACTCTTTCATTCGAGCGAAGAAAGCTTCAAGATGCAAAGAAGTGCATTTGAGCATAACTTCATACTTTTTATTACATGATAATATAAACATGGTATTGCATAACCACTGAAGTAATGCCAAAGGCGCATATTCCCAATAGCGATTTAATTTCAATGCTTAGCTGCTGTTGCCTTTCACCGGTTAAGTCTCCTTAAGCTCTCATGAACTTGTCAGGAGGTGCCTCACCGAGGCTACAGCAACAACGAACACACACAAGCACTCCCTGTTCGGAAAAATCCAATCAACCGGGAATCGAACCTGGGACCTTGGGGTAAGAGCGATAGCGTAGCTGGAATACTATCCACTCGGGCACTTAAAGATTATTATTATTTAAAGATAATTACTGACGCTATATCAGGGGCTTTATATTTATGATAGCGGAGTAAAGCAGGTTTCCTTTGAAAGTAATTCCAATTAACTTTCCAAATGTCATTTTGTCGGGATGCATACATTATAGTCATTGAGATAGAAGAAAACGCCATGATATAATAATTCAAACTCCTCATCTCATCCTACGCAGATTACAAGAACTAAAAGTCAAGCACATCAAAAGTATAAACCAAAATCTTCCAAATACTATAGACCAGAGTGATGTCACATAAATGAGGAAAAATTCTTCCTTGGTATGCATTTTTTCACTTTATTTTGACCTCAAACTCAACGAAGAACCGTTACGGTGAGAAGCTCGAAGTGAAATGAAGAAAGCTTAAATTGGTTGCTAAGGAACAGCATTGTTGCGTATTCCTGAGCTCTCGTCCTATATTACTCCAGTAGCTCGGTGAGAAAGAGGTAAATAGACATGGTAATGGTAGACAAATGCACCACGTGGAGGATACTTAGTCCGAGTTTGACTCGCAAGCCATCAACTAAGCTATAAAACGGTATTAATAGGTAATCAAAAATTATGAAGTTAAGATTTAACCTCCTGTATTTGTAGCTAATACCCTTCAGTTAAATAGAAATACAATGAATTTCTAGCTTTCATTGGACTATCTTTCTTGTATTACCTGACTTGTATCTTTAGCGGAATGAACCTCTTGGGACAGGCAATGCGTGTGGCATTAGGGTGGTCCTTATTTATATGGGAAAACATTTTTTTGAGATATTCTTTCGGGACCCCCCTACAGTTGTTCCATTTGGTTAGAAAATAAATCGTATAAAATATTATTTAAATCGGATAACGGAAAGACGTGCCGAATCGCACTTAAAGTTTATAATTTTCAACATTTTTGGCCTTTTTTCGATCATCAAAGGAGATAACGGAGTCTTTCCATATTTTAACTGTTTTGATTTTTTTATCAATGCATTGTCAGACATTAACTGTGATTTTCGTAAAATATTAATCAGATCTGCGCAGTAGTTTTTGAGATTCAGCCCAAATAGAGAGCGCGCGCCGTACAAGTGGCGCCGTGCACTAGGCGCCTCCACTCAAAACCAAGAATCTCGCCGCCTTGTATTCTGTCTAGTTCTTATAGCTCTAATCAAATTTTAGCACAGTTATTCTGCATAGCGTAGGTTAAAGACCTAATTATGCGTTATTTTCAATAAAATTTTGAAGTTAGCTATGTATAAAAGGAAGAAAAGTGGCGCCGTTCCCTCGGCGCCTCCGCTCGAGTCTATGACTTTTGTTACCGTTTATTTTGTCTTGTATTACATTACTAGATAAAAATTAATAATTCATGTTGTTATAGGGAATATTACTCTATGATCATCTAGTAAAGCATAAGATAAATCTTCCAAGTTTCAAACAAGTGCTTGTGAACAATGGGAACTCCCAATGCCCTGTTTTTCGTATCACATGTATGCTAAGCGATCATCAATATCGCCTGGATTTTCATCTAAACCTTCACAAGGAAATAACAAAGCAGTAAGTATAGCAAAACTTCGTTGATTACAGATGTACTTTTCGGCAGTGTAAGCTTTTATGATCTATTTTGGCTACGGGAATGGCATATTATCAGGGGTATCCCTCTCTGAAAGAAGCCAGCTTTAGCAGCTCTTCATTGTAGATTCCGAGATTGATTGATTCATTCATCTGTGATTGTAAAAGATTGAAAGCTAGAATTCTACTTTGCACATCAATTATGATACATTTTGTGTAACAAAAAATACAAAAGAGTAAATAGTGCTTCCTGAAATTACCTAAACCCTTGCTTCTCAGACTCCACCGGTGAACCAGAATGAGCTGTAGTTTCATTGAGCGAATAGCTTAAAATACTGCCTTTCGGTATAAGTATTCTCTTAGAAGCACAGAAGTGATTACCGAAATGGAAACCAGAACTACTGACCGAATTTACCTGATTGAATACTATAAGAATCAAATTATTGGCTCTAAGTTGCCATCGAATGGCCAAGTGCTAAGAGTGCTTTATTATAATATGCGAAGAGTAAACTTATATTTACGTACTAGTGCCAATTTAGCAGTAAAGGAAGTGGAAGTTTTCTGGGAGAAAGCGCGAATACCTAAAAGAAAACTTCTACGTAATATTGAGAAGCTAGAGTCACTTTACCAGGAGTGGAGAATATTGCAGAAATCTTCAAGTAGATCGAATGAATCGCAAAAGAAAAAGGAAACTAAGTTCCTTGAATTATTTGACGATCTTTTTGACATTGCGCGTGCAGACGCTTTGGAAATGTCTCCCTCGAAGAAGATCAGCTGTTTCTTCTAAATGAACGAGAAAAAGGACGACCAGGATGTATGCATGGACTGGACGATAATTTAAGGCAAAGTGTAAACAAAGAAATTGTCGATGGACTCCCAGTTATCGCAACCTGCAGGAGAGTTGAACATCTTCTTGGGGTTCCCAGTATACTATCTGGGAGTGGTAGAGCTCAAGCAACTGCTGTGCACCAGGTGCAGGAAGAATGGGGTCTAACTGATAAGTTTCAAGCATTCTGTTGCGATACTACTGCATCAATCACAGGAAGAATGAATGGCGTTTGTCTATTTTTAGAGCAAAGATTTGAAAAAGACATTTTATATTTACCATACTTATGAGATAATTTTATGGAGTGTTTTCGACGAAACATTTGGAAAGTCCTTTAAGAACACAACGGGAAAAATTTTAGATTTTGCGCTTCAGCATCTACAAGATAGTCATCCCAGAGAAGACTATCGAGAGCTCCTTGAGCTAACCGTTATTTTTATGGGAGGAGTACCTCCACGAGGGATATCATTTCGCGTCCCCGGTGCGTTGCACCATGCTAGGTGGATGTCAAAAGCACTGTATTCCCTAAAAATATTTCTTTTTCGTCATGAATTTGCCTTATCTACTGAAGAAGTAGGTGTAATACGCTATGTCTGCATATTTGTAGTGAGCCTGTACGTGGAGGGCTGGATTACCGCGCCAAATGCCAGGGAGGCTCCTAGGAGAGATGATATTTTTACAAACGTTATATGAATGCAGTAGAAAAATCAATGTTGTTTCTGTGGCCACAATGAACAAATTCTGCCAACATTTGTGGTATCTTGTGCCAGAAAATGCGGCCTTAGCATTCTTCGATGAGAAGGTATCGGTGAATACAAAACTACTAATGGTAAAAGCTCTGTAAACAAGCTTCGGCGACTTTTCATATTATTCCTCAATAAGACCTTCAGCACACCCAAACGACATACGTCAATTTATAGAAAAAAACTTGAAACTTTCATTTGTTGAGAATCTAATTTATTTTTTAAAAGATTTAATATTTCTACGTAATTTTTGTCCAAGGATCCACAACTGTGGCTAGATGACGAAATATGCAAACAAGGATTTGAGATAGTGAAATAATTGAAAGTCGTCAACGACTGTGCAGAAAGAGGGGTTAAGTTAGTGGAGGAGTTCAACGAAATACTAACGAAAACTGAAACACAAAAATAATTTGTGCTTAAAGTCGTGCGTGAATACAGACGTAAATTCCCAGACTGCAACAGAACAACGTTGGCCCAAGAATTTTAGGATTATGCATTAATAAAAATATATATTGCATTTTTTATCATCAAACTGCCTCAATTCATTTACAAAACCTAAGAAGACCAAAAACTAGCTTTCAACATCTATACCGGAATAAAATAATTTTTATCCTTTTATTGAGAGTTAACTTCAAAATTTTAAAGTATATAACTCATAATTAGGTCTTTAACCAACGCTATGCAGAACAAATATGCTAAAAATTGATAAGAGCTATAAAAACTAGACAAAATACAAGGCGGCGAGATTCTTGGATTCGAGCGGAGGCGCCTAGTGCACGGCGCAACTTGTACGGCGCGCGCTCCCTATTTTGGCTTAATCTCGAAAACTACTGCGCAGATCTAATTAATATTTTACGAAAATCACGGTAAATGTCTGACAATGCATTGATAAAAACATCAAAACAGTTAAAATATGGAAAGACTCCGTTATCTCCTTTGATGATCGAAAATAGGCCAAAAATGTTGAAAATTATAAACTTTAAGTGCGTTGCGGCACGTCTTTCCGTTATCCGATTTAAATAATATTTTACACGATTTATTTTCTAACCAAATGGAACAACTGTAGGGGGCGTCCCGAAAGATTTTCAAACTTTTGAAAATAAGGACCAGTGTGTAGTGAGGCATGGGGAAACACGTAATGTTTATCAGCTGCTACAATTTTAGTCCTCTATATTGTTACATCGATTTAACGTATATCAGAATGCTGATTAGTGAAATTATCCATACTAAGGAACGATTATTTTTCATTTAAATCACGAGGTAAACTGAGGTGGAGGCAGCGTAGTAACGACTCCACCACTGAAAGACAAGGAACTATTTGAAGTGAGATTGGACTAAAGTATCTCCAAATATGGAGAGTCACTCTGTTTTGAAATTAAAAGATGTATTATATAAACTCACAAGGAATCGGTTCAAGACAGTTGTCCTCGTTTAGATAATTAGGTATTGTTCCTCGTCTATAACTCAAGTTTGTCTCTGTAATTCATCTTCATCATCTTTTACTCCAATTCACAGTCACTCGATTCCTCGCCTCTCATCTTTCGATTCTTATCTGAATCCCATATTCTATCTTTCTCACATTAAGAAGTAATATCCACGAGTAACTGCATTAAATTTATAAGCAAACGTCCGGACGATCTTATTATCGTTCATATTGTGCAATTTTCTACACCCCTGATTGTTGATCACTCAAATTCGATTCAACAACGCACTCAAAAATGTGTACATGTACCTTTTGGGAACTTTCCTCACTGCCCTTCCAGATTTATTGAACTTGGAGCTATTAAAATAGTAGGTAAAACCGATGAACAATGGGTGAAATTTCATTGGTATTACTAAGCATATATCTTTTTAAGGTTATACGGTGATTAAGATAGCAATATATAATGCTTTAGAAATATAAACAGTAAATAATTATAAATTTAAATTAGCGATATGTTAATAATAGTCTATATTTTACAGGGTGAAGTCATCAGAAGTCAAACAATGTAAGTACATATTCCGTAAGCTGAAGACAATGTTCTAAGTATATAATAGCAGATGGCGGAGAAAAGTGCCAATTGCTTCATCTCGCACTTCCTAAGTCAACAATAGTTTCCCCTCAAAATAATAAATTCTCAAATGTTTGGTCACTTAACATGGATTCGGGTGATTAAAAACAGCATCTAATTCATTAAAATTCCAGTGAGTGAATAAACAGAAGGTACGAAGGAGTTGGTAACATCGGCAATGCTAAAATATATTCAATTGGTATCTGATGAGTCCTTTCCTTAATGTCCTTTTAATGCTTAAAAAATTAACCGTGTATTTACTCGTATGGGATCGTCCATTAATCACGTGAGGCTCGAAGGGGGGATTGGAAAATATCACGAAATATCACAAGGAGGAGGGGGGTGCAGTGAGATATCACGTGTATTTATTTTTTCGTTGAGCGCGCTATTTCTAAACAGAAAAACGGCCGCCCGGCTCGGCCTTCCAGTCGCCAGTAAGTCCGTGATTTTGGCGCCGAAAACATACGTAAATCGTTGCCGTGTATATTTTCCCTTAAACCAATCCAACAATTCCTAAACTAGGAGATCTGTTTAAACACCTACTTGCAGAGTATGAGAAAGGGAATAAAACATAGTGTGGCTCAGAAGGAATTTAATGATCCTCACACGACGATCGAGAGAGATTCTCTGCGTAGTGAAAATGATGACGCCGAGGGGCCGACCGTCGTTGATCTTCAAGAAAGCACAGTGCCAACACCTGACTTGCAAGATCCACTTGTTAGTATTGAAGAAAGTCTCACTAATCCGAGGACAATTAAATATATTCATGTACCAGTAAAATTATATTTTTATGATTACACCTTTCATTTATTATTTTATGCCAGTCAGAAACAACCTACAACCTTAATATCTGTCAAGACATTTTTATCAGGGTGCTTAATTTTCCAGAATTAAATTAGATTATACATGTATTTAAAGATAATCTTCTGAAAATTTTAAGATACTTTGTACCAAAAATACACGTGATTTTGGGTAGGGGGTTAGTCTGAAACCTCACCACTTATCACCAGGGGGGAGGGGGGGGTTAAAAAGTTGAAAAAAAAAAATGTGATTAATGGACGTCCCCTATACTAAATTGGTTTATTCTTTTTAAACCTACAACGAGTTAGCATTCAATTAAATGGCTCTTTATCATCTAAGAAACTACTGGAGTAGTATCTTCACAAGAACATGCTACTCAGGTAGAAACAGGTCCTCAATAAAAAAAATAAAAAAAATTGTGGAAAATTTAGCGTTATTTTTTCATTACTTCTAAGTACACCGCCTCTCACAATTTTATTTACAATAGGTTTGTGCAGATTTTTACGCATACTTTTATGAGTGTTTTCCTGCTAAGGATATTTGTTAACGAGCTTCACTTGTGTCCTTTGAATCCACAACTATGATATTCTTATTCTACATATATTCGAATTATTTTTACTATTATTTACTCATAAGATCTTTCTAAATTGAGAATGTGTTGAATGAAAGAGGAAATCTCGATTTATCCCAAAAGAAAAAACTATCAATTATTATTATTTATTTATTTACAATGATGTAACATATCGAGGGTAACAATTTGAGATCTTAATACAAATATGAGTTATGATTCGAATAATGCATTAAACAAAGCAAAGGAATTCAGCTGTTCGTCTATGGCTTCACAATTGTGGCCTGCACTGCACCTCCCCAAAAATCCATCACTCCGTACACAGTTTCTGGAACTGTGGTCTGAATTGCACCTTGATCTGTTCGATTAACAAAGAAATGCAGAGAACCATTTGATTTCCTCATAACACCGACACGGTCACCAACCTGTGTGTTCATAAAAATAGGTATTTAATTAGTTTCTATAGGACCTAATGACAGGAGAGATTTTTAATTTTAAAAAATGAAACTGTGAAGAATGAGTGAATGTTTCACATATTTAAGGTATCATAACCAGTAAAAGCTATAATAATGGAAACAGAGATTCAATCGGATGCAATAGAGAATTCAACCGAGTTAAGTATAAGTGTAAATACGTATATCAACTATCATGAAAAATTACTCTTATTTGGCAATGTTTGAAGTACTTTCTCTCTAAAAAAAATCATAAGACTTATCATTCACACTGCGGACGACGTAGACAGAAAGGGTTCAGAAGATTAAAATTTCAACAAGATGAGCCAAGTGAAATCATGGTAAATATTTTGGAGTTCCTAGTTTTATTAGTTTCACAACAGTTAAATAAATGTTTAGCCATGTCATGAAATAAACTGAATTCAAAGCGTACTATAATATCTTCAGTAGATAAAGGGAACACAAATTGTATCCCTCTTTAATTCTCTCACATAAGAGGCATTGCATTCACGAGTTTCCTTCTTTAACTTATAATATAGTTATGAATTCAAAACTTGATGGTTAGAAATTGCTTACCTTCAATCTGTTAAGATTGATCCCATATTCACCTCCAATATCTTTTCCATTATGGTATATATGATTAAGGTAATAGAGCCAAACGCCATCTCTATGGAAGATACGGTTCATTAGATTAACATCCACAAACAATGATACATCAAACGATATATTTAAAAATGTATTTATACTTGAAGGAGGTCCAGTGACCCTTGAAGGAGACGGTCGTAGGATTTGCAACTGTGACTCCCAAACTGAAATAATTTCTCCATTTGTCGATAATTTGGTCCAACCGCACTTCAAAGAGTTCATCATCTCTCAGAGGTCGATTCGTTATCACGCTGCCTCCATCATAGATTACCTCGTAACTGGAGTGAATAAAATAGTTTGTTCGTATGGTTACAACCTTTAATAAACTTAATTATATAAATTAAAATTATGTACCAGTATAGATCAGTAAAAGTTTAGTAGCTGATAAATATATACGTTCTCTCCTATCGACACCATGCGCATAAACTAGTATAAAAAATTCAGCTGCTGAAAGAAACAGGTGCCAGCCAAAATCAGGAATTCTTTATATTTTATAACTGAGGGATATATTCAATAAATTTAACCTAACAAACTTAGGGTTTTATACTATTAACTAAAATATACATAAGGATAAGTTTTAAGTTAAAAACTTTGTCTGCCTCGTCCTAAATGTTTTGAGCAAGCTCATGGCCTCCGATTTAAGCCGAGTATAAATTTCCTCTTCGTGGTACATTTGACTTTCATTGGCTTGTACTGCTGGTGCTTTTCAACATGAATCCTTATATTCTAAAATTACAGATCTGAAAGGTGCAATATTCAGCCAGGGAAGAATATAGAAACTCTTGTCTTCTACAAATACAGTCAAAGCTAATAATTAAGGATCCATCGCTGTCTTAAGACATTTCATGGTGTCCTAGACGCTATTTATATATACGGGTAAAAGTTGCTTGCATTCATTTTGATCCATACTTTTCATGTCCTTGTTTACTATTCTTGGAATTTGCAGAAATTTCAGCTAAGATATGATCTACGATACTCCATGGCAGTGCTTTCCAACCGGTTTGTCGTGCGTAAGGTACTGTATTATTGTGAAGCACAGCAAATGGAAGTGACACGCATTTCTAATTCCAAATTACGTCTGCACTTTAATTTGAGGCAAAATTATTTGTTTAACAGGATATCTTTAGAGTGCAATTGTAATATCAAAATCCACAGATGGTGTGATTTTTGTTATTAATTTTACTTTAGCCTTAAACTTGGAAACCCTTGGTTTGCAGGATGCTTTGAGTTACCATAAAATTGCTCCGTCGAAAAGAAAATCTTGGAAGGCACAGTTCTATCACCTCTATGATATTCATGTATCGTTCTAAACTTGACATTTATTTATCTAACCTATGCAACAGTTAAAAACATTGTATTAATATATTATTCCCATCCCATAGTTGATGTAATTCCCAGAATTTATTAATGATTAAGCTTCGAACCCATTTTAAATTTACTTCTACATTAAATTAATCTAGAGATGTTTGTACGCTTTCGGATGTGATACGAAGAGGAAGATTTATATGAAAGATTTAAATCATGAAATTGAAGCAGCAAAAACAGAAATACTGAGGATACTAAAGTCGGAGACAAGGATAACAAGTAGTTGCAGAGTGTCCTCCATTTATAATGCAGAATGATTGCAACTCGACATACTAAATAAGCTAATTTTGCAGAATGCAGTTCAATTGCTTGAGAACTGTTTTCAGGATATTTTATATCGACTCATGTCCCATCTTTGTTTTTTACTCGTTTAATATTTGTTCTAATATTAGTGTTCTATGAAATATTATAATTAAAAATTCATTTCTGTGTATTTGATACTAAAGTACCTAATGAATTTTTCCCAGTTTCATACTGAGATAATTATTTCACCAGATAATCCAGAACTTATTGTCCCCGTTATAAGTTTCTTAAATGGAGTAAAATATTTGTGGAAATGATTAAAGTAATATTTAATCAATTCGTAGAGATACTATTAAATATATTATGAATCATATAATTATTATTTAGGAATGATTCTTAAAGTTAACATTATTCGACTAAATCAACTCACTCTCTTCCGTTTACCGTTGCTAAGCTCAACATTAGCACCAGTCCTCTCGTGGAAATGGAACGGCACCTCTTCAGTTTTGTTATCTAAAGGAAATGAAATTACAACATATCCCGTTACTATCTGTTATCTCAGCTAATGAGATTAGATTCGGAAATACTTCAAAGTAAGTAATACATATTTGATGGTATGGTAATTACACACATGCATCTGATATCAGGTACTTACAGAGGAAAAAACGACTCAGAAAAAGTTTCCCTTAACATAATAAAAATCATAACATATTTTTACTATATTGGCGATTTTTCCCTCCGAAATGGTTTCTGTATGGGATTCAGAATAGGGTTACGCTATAATTAATTTCCATTAAACATCATATTGAACACATTGAGACTGTGATGTATTATTTGGCTACTTGGAAGTGCATCATAAAAGCTTATGCTCAGAACAGTGAATGCTATCCGTAACAGCAGCTGTTTCGATTTGGCTCTGATGAGAAACTTTATTCAAGGAAACAATAATAGTTTATCGAGGGGCTCCACCCGACTGAAGTGAGATTAGTTAATATTTATCAAAAGACTGAAATTGAATAACTTAAATCGGTGTTTGTTTTTGCTGTCAGTAAAATTGGGATCTAACCGTAGTAATTAGAGGCTAACCTAGTCTACATTTAAACCCTGCAATCCACCAGTGGCGCGTGGCAGGGGACGCCCTAATTTATAGAATCTACAGGAAAATCTACAGGGGAATCTACAGAAGCGTCATTTAATAATAATAATAACTGGGCTTCTTTTTTCTGTAATACTTTGATCGACTGACGGTTTCGGCCTTGCAGCCATCATCAGGTACAGCAGTACTGGCAGATGGACCGTCTCAATGGGAATTGTAGTGGCACCTCATATCTCAGTAACGACATCACCTTCACCTACCCATTGCTATTTTTGAGTAAGTGCGGTAGAGCTCCTCTCGCTTAATATGTTTAGGGAATTAAAACTTTGCCAGTATTTTAAGTGCTGCACCTAATAATAGTGGCGAGGCTGAACCAAGATAAATCTTAGCTCGATACTAATCATTGCATACTACCAGCACGAACAAAACTCAAGTGGTGGTGAAAAATAAGTAGGTTTCGCATCATCCTCAGTGACTTGTTTTGTTGATCTTCTTACGACCAAAGCACAAATGATCATCGCAATGGGAGATCGCCTTCTATTTATACTCGGTTCTCCAGCTAAGAGGATAACCTTCACCCGTTTTTATTTGTTTTTCTTAATGTTCGTGCTCACTTTTCCTCTTATTGCTACTGATAAGACAACTTTTCAGCTTCCTTAATATGTTCGTTCATGATGCCGACTAATCTATTCTATCTAATAACGTGAATTCATATTTTCCATATTCGTGAAGTTGAAATATCCTCAGGCGTGGAATAATGAATTTCATTACTATACATAAACCTGCAAATCCGACTGATTGACACAATTCCTGGGCATTTCTAATCGAGCTAGAATGCTGAAATTTTCAGGAGAGATTTATAATTCACAGTTGAGCTGAGGAAAAATCGAAAATTCCCAGATTTTGTCCTAGGTTTGAGCCCAGAGAGGATTATATTTTTCAATAGGATTAAATGGGGGAAACGAAAAATGGCCATGCAGAGCAAATTTCTATCGTTCATTAAAATAAGAAAATGTGCGCATTCAGCAGTGAGACTTGGGCTACATTATGTCTAAAAGATCAAAGTTTTCTTTTCTTGGGACTGATTTTAACATTCCGATACATGAAATTCACAAAATTTTAGTTTGAATGCCAATTTATAACGTTTTTTTTTCCTCCTTTCGAAGATTAAATCTATGACAATGACCATTGTTTAAATCGAAAAAAAAAAATTGTTTACAATACTAATTTCATACGCCATGATGAAGGTTTGATGCATTTTTAATATTTTTTAAGGATTCATTCCATACATGTTATTACTGAAGGTTGAAAAATGTAACTTTCATCAAAATGGACAGCAAATATCTGCACGGTCAATGAATTTTTCGGGAATACATACTGTGATGACATAAGCTTATGTAGAGGATACGAGACCATGTATCAACGAAGATAATCGGAAAAGTCATGTAAGTAGTGAGATTATTCGAGAATGAAGTACATAGATATTAATATAAATTAATAAATAGGGATATTAATGTAAATTAAAAGAATTAATGACAATCTTTAGAAATAACATAATTGCAAGCAATATGAATCATTAGTTTCACAAACACTATAATTCAGTGATATTTTATTTCATAGCTCACTTAGCCAAATAAATTTATCGTATACAGAACTCAGACTAAAACGTTCCATGTATGCTTCACTCTCATACTGCATACATTGTGATATATTGTCACCAAAAAGCTCAAAACGGCAACTAAACCCAATGCTGCCCGCCTTTCTTGAAGGACCACGTTATCATTGAATATCAAGGAATTGTAACTTTCATCTAATTGAACAACAAATATCTATTCAGGAAATACATGGTATCATGGAACGATGTTAGGATATCGTTGTTCTACGTATATGGTGGACTGCTTTTCGTGTGAGAGTTTCTGTGCATTTTATTATATGCCTATTGTGTTTCTTTTCTATTTTAATTACATATTATTATTATTATTTCATCCTCTCCAAAGAGAATTTAAAATTAAGTTCTTTTTCTACGTTTCTTTTTAATTAATACATAGTACACAATTGGTAATCCAATCCATTCCATTTCCAACCTGGCAAAAATGCACGACTGGTTCAGAACATTCTAAAACTCAGCTACTATGAGAAAGAAGAAGTGAAAAAGCACTAATAAAAAGATATGGAATTTTAAAATTCACATGGGTCGATTCGACCAAGACGCAAGTACTCCAGGGTTAATAATTGTAATAAATCATCTTTATTTGGGTGAGATTGAGACTAAAAAGTCAATGAATTTTTTTTTTAAAACCTACTTCAAATCGTCTAATCTTAAATGGTGCATATATGAATATCCTACTGTTATTGCTTTTAATGCTATTTAATGCCATTTAGAATCTTATCAGTGAAAACGTTTTTAACCCTTAACCAGTGACGTGCGGTCTGAGAGACCGCAGCGATTTTTTTATTGTGAATAAAAAAATTATTTGATTTTTAACAAATCTGTTATTTATGGTACCTTCTTAGATACCTTTACGTAGTATATAGAATTCGTCGAATTTCATTTTTCTTACTTGTATTTCTATTAAGTTGCGATTTAATTTCATGCGCGGTCTAAGAGACCGCACGTCACTAATTCGGGAAAACTCAATTCGTAATATGGATGAATATTATTACGGTGGCTTACAAAATTTAACTTTATTTATTACATTTGTTTATTATTTTCACATTTCTTTGTTATTCCTATTTGAAAAGCATAAATTAGGCAAAATATATGGATTTTATGATAGTAGGCTAATGTTGAGGTCGTCCTAAAGAATACTGATTGTTTTGGTTATTTTATAATATCAACTCCAACAATAAAAATATTTTTAGAAAAATATTAAATCATACTTGCATTAAAACACCTTATGTGTATGGAACCAAATTTTTCGTCTTTATATTTCGCTGTGATTCTGACACTAGAATGTCACTTACTATGGATGCGACCGAAGTGGCGGCAAACTCAGAATTACCAAATCCTGCGAGAATTTCTCTTTGTTGCCACTACTCATTTGTGCCTGGGATGAATGACCTTTAGTGAAGCATATTGTCAGCGGAATATGGACCCCCAATGGAAAGGGTGGAGTGATCCTGGGGAAAACCCGAGGCGAATGTTCGAGCAGTACATGACCAGATGTGAAAGAAAACGTATTTCTCGGATTTTCCCCAAACTGCTTTCTTTAGTTTCGCTCTATTCGTTGCCAAGTAATCATCTTGCTACACGGATCGCATACACGGATCTTTTGAAAGACGAATCATGTGAGTTATATTTTTTCAGTAAGTTCGTTTCTTTCTAAAATATATCTTTGTTGTAAAATAATTTGCAAATATGGCGGCAGGAAAACCAATTGCCTGGGAAAATAAGAGTTCTAAAGAGCCAAAGAGAAACGTTTACACTCGTCTGCATAACATTGTCGCGGAAAAACCAGGTTTGAAGCAATCTGTTATACCTCTAGATAGGTAACTGCAACCTCTCCATTTTTGGTCGCTTATTTTTGACGACGATATAATAAATTTGATTTTGTGTTGGACAAATGTCAAACTTCAGAAGTTATGAGAAAAGTATACCAGAGTAGGCCAGAAATCCTAGATTTAGATTATGTTGAATTAAGAGCTTTACTTGAGTTATTAATATATTCGGCAATATTTAAATCTAACGATGAAGGTATTAGTAGTACTTTTGCTGCAGATGGCATGGGAAAGGAAATTTTTCGTTTAGTAATGTGTGGACAACGATTTGCTGTTCTCCTTTTATGTCTTCGGTTTGATAACCATGAAGACCGAATCGTCCGGTACGAAAGTGACCCAGTTGCACCAATTTCTGATTTGTTAAATCATTTCGTAAAAAATTCTCATTGTTGCTATTCACTGGGCACAACAACTTGTATTGACGAAATGTTAACTGCCTTCAGGGGTCGGTGCCGATTTAAAATGTACATCCTGAGTAAGCCAGCTAAGTATGGCCCCAAAATTATGTGTTTGACGGATACATCGAATAGCTATTTGTATAATGCCTATTTGTACGCCGGAAAAAGTACCAACGGAAAAGGTCTGTCAGAGGAAGACAAAAAGACTTCGAAACCTACGCAATCAGTTCCGCGTCTCACTGAGCCAATATTTCATTCCAATCGAAATATTACAGCTGATAATTGGTTCACTTCAATTGAACTGGTTTAGAAGCTGAGGGTGAAAGGACTGACCTATGTCGGGACGATAAGAAAAAATTAAAGGGAAATATCCAATGAGTTCTGGCCTTCAAAAGAAGGCACAAAAGGGTCCTCGTTGTATGGATTTACGGCAACATGACTCTAGTTCCTCATGTGCCAAAGAGAAATAGGACTCTTTGGTTGGTGTCGTCAATGCACCACAGAGAGCACTGATGACGTGACAATGAAACCTGAAATTATAGCTTTCTATAATTCAATCAAGGGTGGAGTAGATACACCACATCAAATGTGCAGCTGCTACTCATCTAGTCGAAGAACAAGGAGATGGCCAATGGCAGTGTTTCTTAGGATTTTAGACATTTCATTGGCTAATTCTTTTGCGTTCCAGCAGTCTCTAAAAGGCAAGAAGTATCTGAATAAGTACGATTTTATTAAATGCATTGCAGCGGAGTTAGTAAGGCCACAATTAAAGAGGATAATGTCAAACAGCAAGATTCCCACACAATTAAGAGCCAATATAGGCCGAATTCTGAACCTAACAGTTGAAAAACCTCAAAATTTCGAAGATAAACTAGAGAAGCGGAAGACTTGCCGACTTTGCCCTCAATGAAAAAAACGAAAAACCTCCTTCTGTTGGTCCAAATGTAGACAACCAGTTTTTTTATAATGCACAAAAAAATTTGCAAGAGCTGTGCTTCTATGGAGGGGTAGGACATTTTTCACGAAAAATGTAATATCGAACGTTTGCAGAATCCATGAAAAACAAAATAAATGAAATATTTTTCAAGAACGTTTTATCAATTATCATCCCAAAAATACATTAAAGGCTTTGCTACAAAAATAGGCACCTGATTTTTAATATGCGACATTATTTTGCTAGGATATGTTTTTTTCATTCAAATTTTTGACTTTCTTCGTAAAATGATTAATAATTGTAATTTTGTTCATATTAACATAAAATTAAATTTGAATTCAAATTATTTAATAACTGATAAGTTTATTAAGGCTTTTAAACATTGTTAAATGTGTCATTTAGTAACTTTAAAGATATTTAAAAAATTGCGGTCTCCCAGACCGCACGTCACTGGTAGTGTGACAAAAATTGCACGTCACTGGTTAAGGGTTAAGATCGTTCATTCTTGACATAAATGTAAGCTTAAAATCAATATCTTTGGGTATTTGTCAGTGTTACATCTTTAGATTTTTGAACTAACTGCTTATGCATTGTGAAATCAAAACACTTTGAGTAATAAGCCAAGTAATTTAGTAATAGACGATTGTAATTCACGTTTGAATCAGTGTGTTTGAATTAAGTGTGTCGCACTAGAGGGAATTTAATATTATTAGTATATACTTTGGTGAAAAGTTTGGGTAAAATTATCGGAAATCGGGCTATTTCTAGTATAAGAAAAAAATTCCCAAACAGTCCTAAACAATAGTTATCCCAGAAATTTGTGTACTCTTCTTCTCGTAGGCGGTTTTCTACACATTTAAACTATGAATATTTTTTTAATTCAATCCATCACCAGTTTAATCTTATTAGTAAATAATAATCATAAATAATGTTTTATTTGATATTGAAAAGGAAAAAATTTGTCGTGGATACAAAAAACATAAGTTAATCTTAGGAAATATGTATTATTCACAGCATTAACCCTGTCACAAATAAAATAGATGTGAAAAACTAGTGCAAATCTACTGATAGAAATAACTGAAAAATGTAAAAGAGATACTTTTATCATAAATACATTGCATTCTAAGATGAATGACAATCTCCTATCCTTTGATTGGGAAAGTATAGTGTATTCCACCAAACACTTAGTTTATTTATATATGTATTTTTATTGCACAAAGCATGAGCAGTTCAACGATTTATGCACAAAGAAGATATACATCTAAAGAAGCTGATAATTCGCTTACATTTATAAAAAGAATATGCCCACTTAAGAGCTAAGAAGAAACTATAATACAAATATACATCTTTATATCCACGAGAAACATTAATAGTACTAACTTTGCTAAAATAAATTTCTAAATCAAGACATCAATTCATAAGTATGTAATGAATACCACTTTTAATGTATTTAACAATGCCTGAACTCCTAATACCCTTGGGATCAACCATGTTGAGCCTATTTTGAAGTCTTGTAGCATATGTTTTGAATGATAGACCAATTTCAACTTTAATCCTGTCTAGCTTAATTATTGCCTTTGATTATTAAACACATCCAGACACTTTAATGTCAATAAAAAGGATTGTTTTCACCTGGGACATTCAACATGATTCAATCACCAAAAATCTGGTTATATATCAAGGTAAATCTTAAAAACATTTTAAGATGGTGTTCAGGTGGATGCTATACATAGAAAATTTAAGAAAGCTAATGATTCTATCAGCATTAATCACTTATTTGGTAAGCTACATTGATAGGTTATCCTGCCAAACTGAAAGAAAGCTTGTCGTGAGAATTAGATATCTTAATTCTTGTGAATCTATCTAGTTCTGTGTTTTAACAATTAGTACCTTCCTCCACAAATATTTGCGACACATGGACCAAAATCTACATGGGATCAAATAAACACAATGAATCCAGCTCATTTCCTCGCTTTCAAACATTCTAACTAATTTAGAATTTCGTATAAATATTGTATAATTCAAAACTTACTACTTCACATTTGTTACTACATTATAGATAAAAGCTTAACCTATTCTACTGTTGGTGTACATGAAAATAATTGGTAGACTAATATATATGCGTAAAAAACCGATCTTTTCCGTTCAAATCCAATTGTCTACTCAAACTGTTACACGGAGAGAAATAAATAGACTCGTTATAAGGTAATTACATAAGTTACAGAACACATTGACTTATTTTCTTAAGGTTTAATACCTATATAATTACCATGTTACACATATCACGCATATCATTTGCATAATACAGGTATATCGTAGAAATTTAATTGACTTCCATGCCTTCTTTACTACTAGTAGCAGCCGAAAATTACATTTCTATGACGACTTCCGCCCACTTTTGTGCATGATTTATTATATGTATTTCCATAAGAATTATGTTAGGGGCTGTACACAAATTACATAACGGAAATTGGAGGAAGGGGGGAGGCCGGCCAGGCGTTACGGTCCTGGTATGTGGGGGGAGAGGGGTCAAGGTTTGCCTTCCATCAGGGTTTTACAAATGCAAAAAATACCAAATTTAAAGTTATAATTTAAAGCTCTCTCAAAATTTACTGTGGAAAGTTGGCAGCTCTGATCCGAGAGAGTGTCGAAGAAAAGTAGTCAGAGTGGAAGGTGGTAGGTCTCCCTATTCCCGTCAGTGTTTTGTGCCAGTTATCAAGAGGTCGTCGAATCTAAGTATGATTGGCCTTTAAAATTGAAATTGCTTATTAACCCTCGAGTACTCGCGTCTGGCTCGAATCGATCCATGTGAATTTTAAAATCCATTATCTTTTTTTAGTGCTTTTTTACTTCTACTTTCTCACAGTAGCTGAGTTTTAGAATGTTCTGAAGCAGCCATGCAGTTTTTCCAAATCGGAAGTTTAATTATTTAAATTAATTTTTCTTAGCGGTAGTGCCAGGTAGATGAAAGACCTTTACGTAAAGTATTTCCATTCTGACCTTGTTTCCACCTTAATTTTAAAGATATTACATAAATTTCATACAATTAATAATAATTATTAGTATATTAAATGATATTTTATTTTTAAACAGTTTACTTTATGTATGCTATATTCCATATTCATCAGCCATATACTCGGCATCAGGGATATCGAATTTTTACAGAATATTAAAATTATTTGAAAATATTTGATTTTATTTTAATAACCAGGTTAACCATTAATTAATTTGACATTATCACTAATGAATTAAAAATTTGTTCACTACATTTTGAGACAATTTTGCCCTTTGGAAGATGTTGGGTTGATTCCACCCAACACGAGTACTGACGTGACAATTTGGGATGCGAGTACTATTAAAATGTGAGTTATTAGTGAGAATTAAAAATCTTTCTTTCCTGAATACAAGCCCAAAACTTTTCACAAAGTACTCGCTACGTAAGGGAGTTGGGAGTGGGGGGAGGAGTCCGGCCTGGCAGAAATTGTTAAAATGTGTACCAAAATTGCAGGTACTGCTATAATTAATATTTTTTCCTATTAAAAAATTACTCATGAGTTTAAAACTTTTGGTATATATAGTATAGGGTTTATTATTTTGATTTCCTTTAGCATAATTACAACATTTTAAACGTCATCTGTTGGAAAAATTATGAGAATTAATTTCACTCCTTTCTCCTCTTCCTATTTATAATGGAAATAAATAATATCTTTATAATGAAATGAAAAACACTTTGCATTTCTTTCGTTGGGTTTAATCCATAACAGATGGTCTTCATCATCATGAAGCATTTATTATTAGGACAGCCTAAATAAATGGGACTGCGGAAAACCATGAGGCAAAGGGATGATGTGGAGAAAGAGGGGGTAAATAGTTTAAAATGTTGCAGGTATATCCCTGGTTTGTAAATTCAGTGTGATAAGACAGATTCCATTCACCACAAGGTGGGTGAACAGAAAATAGTGGGAGAAGAAATGGTCTCTCTAGGGAAGGGAGTGTAGGAGAGCAACCCACATGGCAATCCAGGAGCCCAAAGACACTATTCTGCATATATTTTCATCTTATAAATACTAAGAAAGAAACGAAACTCTGTTGGACAGTTGCTTATATTTTTTAAGCAATTGGAGTTGAAGAGAAGAAGATTAAATCGAGGAAAGATACGAATGAACGTGATTGTTTTGCGTAATTCATATAATTTCCCAGAGGCGGGTGACTCTTCAAATTCCTTACTTTATTTAAGCATAATAAGCTATTATTCACCATTAACTGCAAAAACAGAATTCAGGTTCTGAGTATATGTCATATTTTTAGACCCGCTATGAATCTGTTAACCTACTTTTATCTTTAACTATTGAAAACATTAATGACCTTTAATGAGAACGTCCTGGGTTCGATACTAGGACGATGCAAAAATCCCATATTTAAAATACATGGAGATAGTTTTACATTATTCTTTTGATGCACTTATCTGAATGTAAGGAAGTTGTAGCTCTGCTAGAAGATATATATTAAGAATCTGTTTCAGAAAAAAAATTACGTGAGACCATGCTGTTCCTAGGTTCGATGCCAGGGCACATTAAAATTTCTCTCATAAGGAATATATGGGAATAGAAGGGCGTCGTTTGAGGCAGTTGCAGCCAATATTTCTGTCTGAATTTTCACACATAGTTAGAGATAGTGATCTTCTATGGTGCTGCATGGGAAGTATCACCAGAAAGACCCGGGTTTGATGCTGGGCGGTAAATTTACCTGCCATATAAAACACATTGGGATAGTTTTTCATTATTTTTTTATACACTTATGGTAATAATATAGATTTCTTGCTTAGATAGAATATGTATATTAAGACCCGGTTTAAGGAAAAAAATAGATAAGACAATGCTGTTCCTGGGTTCGATGCCAGAGCACATTGAAATTTGTTACATAAGGAATGTATGGGAAACTTAGGACGTCGTTTGAGGCAATACAGCCAATATTTCATCCTGAATTTTCACACATAGTTAGAGATGGTGATCTTCTGTTGTGCTGCATAGGCAGAATCACCAGGAAGACCCGTGTTCGTTGCCGGGTGGTAAATATATCTGCCATATAAAACACATTGGGATAGTTTTTATCATTTCTTTCATGCACTTATTGAAATAATAGGATTTTTTCGCTTAGATGGAAGATGTATATTAAGACTCCGTGCAAGAAAAAAAATTAGATATGACCATGCTGTTCCTAGGTTCGATGCCAGAGCACATTAAAATTTCTCTCACAAGGAATATATGGGAAAAGTAGGTCGTCATTTGAGGCAGTTGCAGCCAATATTTCTGCTTGAATTTCCACACATGGTTAAATGTGGTAATCTTCCATTGCGCTGCGTAGTATGTTCACCAGGAAGAACGGGCTTCGATGCCAGATGATTAAATTGCAGCAAATTTTCAGAATATTTTCAATCCTTTTTTTTCTTTTGAGTACCCTCCCAATTTGATGCCGACATGAAATTAGTGTTGTCGATCTGCTTGCAGTATGCAGTATATATATACGAGTAAAATGTAGCTTGCATACTGCAAGCAGATCGACAACATTAATTTTATGTCGGCATCATATCGGGACGGTCCTCCGAAAGAAAAAAAAAGGATTCAAAATATTTATAAATTCGCTGCAATTTAATCATCATCAAACCCGGGTTTTTCTGGTGATACTTCCTATGTAGCACCACAGAAGATCACAATCTCTAAGTATGTATGAAAATTCAGGCAGAGATATTAACTGCAACTGCTTCAAACAACATCCTACTTTTCCCATGTATTCCTTATGAGAGAAATTTTAATGTGCCCTGGCATCGAACCCAGGAACAGTACGGTCTTACCTAAATTTTTTCAAAACCCTAGGCTTAATATACATCTTCCATATACGCAAGAACTTCTTATCATTTCTATTGTGTATTGTATAGTGCATTAAAAAAATAAAGAAAAACTACCTCAATGTATTTTAAATGACAGATTTTCGCATCGTCCTAGCATCGAACCCAGGATATTTTCTGTAAAAGTCATTTACGTTTTCAAAAGATCATGACCATATATATAGGCTCCTAGAGTTTTGATTCTCTACCTATCCGGAAAGTATTTTTTAAAAATTCCGATAATCAACGCAATGCATTTAAACGGGAAAAATCTGGACTTTGGGGCCCTCTGGAATCAAACTCATGACACTGATGATCAAGATCGCAATTTTTCTGGAGGTTACACGTTATGGCCAATACGCCGTAAAAATTTCAACTCAATCACGCTTATGGTTTAGGCTGTGAATTTGTATCCTATCTATATCCCGCCTCATCCCTTGCCCCCTCCTTTCCACCTTTCCCCCCCTTTTTCCTCCTTCCGTTACTTGCTACCTTCTCTCCCCTCCCCCCTTTCATGAGTGTATATATTCGGAAGTGTGTTTTAATTGTCACCTGATGATGTAGCGACGCTACGAAACCTAGGTCGTGTTTTTTCAGATATTTAGTGGTCTAGTAAAAGTTTGTCACCATGAATTTTTTACAAATTAAGAAATACCACAATGTTAACCCTGAGATGGTTTCATTTATTCTACAGAGAATTGCAGACTTTTTGAAAAATAATCTATTAAACCAATAATATTCTAAATTATTTGCTAAAAATTTTACAAGGTATAGAAAACAATTACTTTTTTATTATGCTATCTCTATTTCAGAAAATAAATTTTAAAAGTTATTACAGTAAATTTTTTACATAAATAGCTTTCGAAATAAGAGTAGCTCAGGGCGACGCCGGCATTTTAACTAAAATTTTCCATCATCGTTGTGTGTGACGTTTGCACTCAAAGGGTTAAAAGTGTACCCCGTGCAGAGTATAGCCTACTTTTTATTTACTTAAAGTCCACGGTTCGAACCCAGACGGGTCAAAACTTTTTCATAAGAAATACACGTGAAGTTCATTTTTTACGTTGCAGGGTTCATTTCTTTGGCAAAAAAAATTAGAAATAATTGTCCTAGATAGTCAAATCAAGCAGCAAAAGAAGAAGAATAGAATAAGTATTCTTACTTCTGTCGTGGAATATCACTTACGATTCGAAGTTGCAAACAGTTTGATAAAATACATGAATATTTTATCAAAATTTTGAGGTTGCAAACAACCCATCCCCCTGATGATCAAAGTGATTGTCAAGTCCCCAGCTCATGAATTTATAAAATATGCCTACTCCAAATTAATGTTAAAAATAAGTGATAGATTATAAGAAGAGGGAGAAATTTAACGAGATATTAGTAACTGGAGCCATGAATGATATACTGTGAAGAATCAATCATACAAACGGTAGAAACATTCAAATACCAGTATTTGTATTTTATGGAAGCGTCTGTAGCAACCAAGTTTTATTTATATCAACGTAATTGTTTACTGACTATTCCATGGGATAAGTGGGTTTATAATAGTTTGTTAAAGCTGTTAAATTATGGATGTTTTTAATATAATCTTGTGCATTACGTATTATAACTTATCAATTTACACCGATAAATATTTTGCGATTGACAAAAATGGATTTAGTGAATATCATAAAGATTTCCCAGATTCAGTGTTGGAGTTAAATTTGTAAAGCTGTAGCAAATCTCTAACATCATATCTCTTGATCGAAAAGGAAAAGCAAGTTTATGTTTTGTTATAAGCATAATAAAAAAGTTATGCATTGTGGTTTTCTTTAGTGCTTCCAATTCTTATGTATTTACTATCTTTCTGTTATTGGTGTTTAATCTTTGTTTCTGTTTTGGCTTTGTGATTGCATGAATGTTATTTGATGTTTATGTTATGCATTTTATTATTGGGGTACAAGTCAGCTCCATTATTCACTAACTTTCTGCAAAGAATATTTATCGTTGGATTTAGAGTGATACATAATATATATCTGTTATTTGTGTTTAATCATCGTTTCCGAGAACCAATTTTCCCTTTCAGAAAACGTCTCCTAAAAGGTGGTGCTGCTTATCGAAATGTGATCATTGAATATATTTTTTATAATCTTTAAATGATTTTTGTCTGAATCGAAGAAAGTGTTAATTCAAAGGATATGAGATTGAATATTTAAGTGACTCTGTAGACTTAATAAATTTATTTACTTTGTTTATTGGTATGGAAATAACAATGGCCTGGCTATTAGCTATCTACCAAAAATTATGAGGCATGTGTTACGATCAAGACTGTAACAAAAGTATTCATCAATTTAAATTTCCCCGATGAGAATCAACGGGCACTTCAGCTAGTACTAATCTAATTTAAATTATTCAAGTAAATATACAACAATACTACAGTTTCTTCACGTTCCACCTGAGGATGGGGCTTAGCACACAGCTGATGCTATTATAAACTACCACAACTCAAGTCTCGATTAAGATATTGGGATGAAACTTTCATTAAAAACATATTTCATACTTACTTAACATGTATGTGTAATTTACATGGAGATTATTCAAATAGAACGTAATTTAGCTAGAGACTACTTTTTTCACTACTTCGACCAGATATTTTGTGGTCAACTAATATAAATAATTTTTTTATCTCTTCATCAAACTGAAGTATGCATAAATAATAAATTACGTTTGAAAACTATAAATATAAGGAATATACTTTAATTTTTTTTCAATTTCATTATATGACCCAATTTTCTAAATAATACGTATTAATTGATGGAAGCTGATAATTCAGGAAATTATAATATGTTTGATAAGATAAATAGTTGAAATTTTGTGATTATTGCATTGCTGTAATTCTGTTGTTCATGGAAACATTGTTGAAGCTCTATTCATGAATTGTTATCCAGTGTTACAGTTCAGCGTATTTACCAATTTCTATCACTTTAATTGTGATTGATATCCAAGGGTTTTATGCATCTTTTGAATGTTAACCTTTCATCAGTCGCACCTATGATCATAACACAAACAGTTGCATGCTGTATTGCGTATAACAGATTGTTTATTGGCCAAAATTGTAAACTTAATTGAACTGACTATTATTTCTGAGTACTAAACTTTTGGTATTACAGTAGAACCCCAGTAATCCGGACATTCGCTAATCCGGAACCCTCGGTAATCCGGACGGACCATTGGGAGTTATGCAAACCCGCAACTTCTTCTTGTGAACATATAAGCACGCATATTAGCAACAAGAAACGAGAGGTGGACAGACTATTTGAAAAATTTCTCCATTGGCTGCAATGATGTAACGAAGAGGAAAGTATTTTGTTTAATTTGAGAACACATCTAAGTTGTGATACTTTTTGGAGACAGCATTTTTCCATTAGAGGAATGCTTAATATGTGCGAAACTAAACAATTTCGAAAGACAATACATTTTTAGTTGCAGCAGGGTATCACTTCTCAAAACATCACGTTCATTAAAAAGCTATGAGAGAAGAGGCGTAAGAAACAATCCTTCCCTTTAATAGAATATCCAATGAGGATGACCATGCACGGGCTATAGAGTTGGTGGTAGCATTATCTATACAATATAATTTTTTAGAAAAAAAATGTTTTTTTATGTTATTTTTTGAAAACCTCGCTAATCCGGAAACCCCGCTAATCCGGACGCCTATGTGCCTGAATTCATCCGGATTACTGGGGTTCTACTGTAATGTAATTTAAGAGAAAAAATTTAAGAGGTAAACAACTGTTAATAAAAAATGTTATCATTCACCTTTATTTATTTTCCGTGTTTCCCGGCCTATAAGATGCACCTGCGCATAAGACGCACCTTGATTTTTCAGGTAAGAATTTACAAAAAATTCACTTTGTTACATAAGGTTGAGTGCCAGTAAACTCTCTATTGCGAGAGATACAATGTATTAGCATAGGGATGACATCTCCGGTAGCCCAATGTGTATAAGTTTTGCAGCAGCACCACATGCGAGATTAAACTAAACGTGCTACATTGTATGCATTTCCGATTTACCTTTGAATTCTTTAAAAGAAGTTCTGTCATCGAAATATTAAAGCTGTATTCCTTACTACTTAATCAAAAAAGTGTTATTAGCGAAATTTGTAATTAACTGAACTATTTTCAATGCCTGATACAGTAAAAAATACTTGATGGTATGCATTTATCCCGGCGAATCGGCTTGCTTATTATAGGACGGAGTTATACATGTATACCATTGGCATGTAAGACGCAGACCGATTTTAGAGCATATTTTGGAGTAAAAAAAGTGCATCTTATAGGCCGGGAAATACGGTACATGCATTCAGAGAATACCTAAAAAGCTAGACGTCCATTAGTTCTGAAACTGAAATGCGTTTAATAAAGTTTAAGACGAAATAAGTGAAAAATTCCATGTACGCGTTACAATAAGCAAAAATAGAGTTCACCAACGAAAAACCTACACAAGCAGTCATATGTTGTATGCGTTATAACAGTCGTCACTTCACAGATTTACTCACTTTCTGTGTTGTTAGTGATGTCTGCCAGAAGGCGCGACCTTCTAAGGATCATTGTCTTGTAGTTGTTTACTTGTTGCCAAAGGGTAGTTATTGAGTTATAGTAAATAAAATGAAATAATAGTACATGGTGGCAGCGGAAATTGTAATTTATTTCATAAATCAGTACATGGGAAGTCGAATAAATTAAACATAACGGATTGAAACAAGTTAAAAAGTGTGGTTAGCAACAACAAGAAGAGAAAAGTTGTGCTAAAATATCGACTGTTTCCAGGACTTCGCTTTTGCCGATAGAACAATTTAATTTTTCGCATGCTGGCAATGACATTCGCAGTCGGTTTAAGACTAAAAAGGAGCTCTTGAGGCCTTTACAAGTTAACAGTAAGTGCGATAGAGGAATAGACCCGGACATGAGGTTCAAGGGACCACCCAGGTAGAAACGGGACCCAAAAAACAGTCTGTGTTGTACAGAATACAACAATATGACTGACAGAGGGTTAATGATAATGGTTAAAATCAGGACAACCGAAAATATGACTACATTTATTTATGGGTACCATACAAAATGACGGTACATCTAATTAGATATGTGGTTGTAAAAACTTGAATCAGAAAGCATAATTTTCTGTCATCAATAAGAAGTCAGATGAATTATTGTTTTTGGCAGATTGGCGATTACAGAGGAAATCAGAAAAATCATGGTCAGAGTAAGAAAACGCATTACACATGTGAATGCTTTACAGGCGGGTTAGTACACTAAAAATATTTATATCTATTTATAAACTAAAAGACTGAGTCAGAGACGCATCAGTTGAGAACCAATTGACTTCCACCAGGGATAAAAATAATAATTTGAATTTAAGGAGAGCTTATGATTTAGAAAATACATTAATATCATGTATCCACTTGAATTTTAGAAGAGAATATTACCTTACTTCTACTAAGAGTCATAACTAATGGAAATTTAATTGATATACTAATTTAATAATTATACTATAGTTAATATACTAGCTAAACTATTCACAAAATCATACACAAATATACCATACCATGCTAAATATATGAGATATCGCTTGCTATTCTTGGTGATAAAGAAGATAATTAATGCTTTTCCCAAATCAATAAACAAATAAAAATTTGGATTTTAATTAAAGAAACGATTTCATACTTTCTAATTCTCATGAAATTCTCCGATTGTTTGATGGTAAAGGAGAAAACTGAGGAAGGTTTGATATTTTTAGTTAAATCATACTTTTGGATAAAACTAAATAATAGTTAGGATATATCTGACAATTTTGATTCTTTAAGGATAGAAATTGGATAGAATTTGCAAAGATACCTGATAGATGTTACTTTAAACCATGTTCCACAATTTACTTTCACCTTTCTAATTACGCATTGAAAACTAACAAATATTAGTATAACACTAGTAAACTCCACCGTCAGGCATGAGGGGTCTTAGTTTTAATTTTTTAATAAATATGTTAAATTTAAATATAGATAACATAATATATAACTTATCAATACCCTAATTTTTTTAATAAATACTAATCAATATACAATTTAAAGATAAGAATATTAGCGAAATTCCAATAAATTACGAATTCGATTCCGTTGAGCATCACGCAGTTCGTGAGAATCACACAAACCCACTGCTTTAAAATCTCTGCTATAAAATCAAGTTGGCATTAAAATTCTGAGCCAAGCCAATAAAACCCGAAACTTCATGAAGATGAGAATAGTTTTTGTGGGCTTATTAGAAATACAATGCAGTTTGTCTCATAGCTCTACGACAAATAGTTTTTGAGATAGAGAGGGGACGGACGGACGGATTTTGCTTTTCACAAAGATACACATATATAACCATATATGATGACGATCAAACTTCAAGGAAAACCTCTGGATGTTAGCTCGTACTTCACATACCATAACTTGTGACAACAGGAGAGAAAAACAGGATTAATGAGGTAAACAGAAGAATGAAACTTGGCTGGAGCGCATTTGGTAGGAACTCACACATTCTGAAGTCAAGGATGCCAATGGTTTTGAAGAGGAAGGTGTTCAACCAATGCGTTTTGCCTGTCTTGATCTATGGAAGTGAAACTTGGGTGTTAAATGCTGCAATAACCCAGAGACTTCAGACAACGCAAAGAGCATGGAGCGCTGCATGCTGGGAATCACAAGAAGAGACAGGAAACGCAACACTTGGGTGAGAATGATGACTGATGTTACAGACATCATAGATAAGGTAAGATCACTAAAATGGAGGTGGGCCGGCCAAGTTGCGAGAAGAAATGACAACCAATGGACTTCTGCAGTTCTCAACCGGATACCAAGAGATGTGAAGAGACCAAGAAGAAGACCTATGGACAGGTGGAGTAGAGACATCAAGTTCTTAGGTGTAACGTGGCAACGAGAAGCTCAGGACAGAGAAAATTTGTAAGTACTTGGGGAGGCCTACATCCGACGTCGGATTGAAAATGGCTGATGATGATGATGAGGAATGAACACACAATAGCTTTTTACTATAATATATCATAATTTGCAAGGGAAGTCATATCAATTCAGTTCCTTGCTTTACAACTTCACCAAACTACAATAAAGTACATATTAATTTTAAAATGAAGTGTCATAAAATACAAACTGTTATTTATACTATCACTATAATTGTAAAATGATTTTTTGAGCGTTGTGAGTTTCCTCAACATTCTTTATAATTTTTCGTAATGTCCTGGGATCGATCTGATAAGCAATTAGAGAAAGTAAGACCACATTTTTTTAAGTTAACTAAACATTTCATCCGCATACCAAATTATAGCCGTCGATCTCTTCCAAAACTGTCTTAAAGATTGCTCACATGCATTCTTTATGGGGAAAGATTCTCATATTTTCATGGAAGAGTATTTAAAGCTAAACCCAGCCACTCTTCGCTGAGGCTCAGGTTATTCAAATCGCTTCCAACAATTGCTTATGTATGTCAATGTGAAGGGAATCAACAGCATTTCTCTTCTTCTTAACTCTAAATAGGCCATTATGCAGGAGCTCGGATTCAACAATGGCATTTGTCGTCAGGGGGACCGGTTGTTTACACCCTCGAAATTTTCTGTATTTCGTCTTAAATCTCGATAATTAAATCCGATAACAATGATCCATGACCAAAATAAGATTATTTATTCATTTTCCCTTCTTTAGGTGCTTGTCTCAATTTCGTACAACTATTCTTTTTAATTTAATTTTGCAAAATAAACTAAGCCTGCAGCGGCAAAAACTAACTTTACGTGCATTTCTTATGGGAATGTTTTGACTCGTCTGGGATCGAACCGAGGACTAAATGTCAATATTTTTACAATAGACACCCTTGAATTTGAACGTAACGTTGTGTTAAAATTTTAAGTCAATCAACCAAGTATTTTTAGAGTTTTGCGGCCACAAACACACGCAGGCTGAATTTTTATATATGAGATATACTGACGTAAAAATCAACCCCTAACATTTTAAGGTAAATTTCAGTTTTTAGCCAATGTTCGGTGTATAAGTCGACCCATAAAAATAAGGCAATACCACCTCCCCAACTCTATTCTATGGGAAGAAAAACTACAGTATCCATAAATGTACGATATACGATAGGAATATTTAAAGCATAAGATTAAGATGCTGTAATTGCTTCATTATAGAAATAATGGTAATAATAATCGTTTAAAAAAGTCGTTTGAATATGACTATAAGTTAAATGAAGTCACTCTTCCAAGAGTAATACAACAAAAGGATCTGGGTGTAATAACTGACAGAAAATTAACATATTCTGAGCATAATACAAAAATAAAATTCGTGCAATGTCTCTCTTAGGCCTCCTTTATCATTTCAAAGATATCAAATACCCTCTGGCCTCCCTGACCCTCCTTATACATTAGCTCGTTCATCCTTCCTACTGTATTTTAGCCATCTGGTCTATGTCCTCTCCAACTCATCTTTCCTCATTAGCAGAATGTATAGAGCTAGAAGACCTGTACACCGGAAGAAACCTTTCAGACATAATTTGTTTGTATAAATTGATGAATGGCAAAATTGACAGCATAAAATTAGTATCACTTATTCAACTAAGAGTCCCTAAACATATGACGAGATCATTTGATACTTTTCTTATTGACAAATATACAAGGAACTTCTTATGTAACTCACCTATCACAAAAATTCAACAATTAATGACTTCTTTGGTGCTCAGTCAGTAGATAAATTTGATACAAATATTATACAAATAAAGTCTGCATTCAAAAATTTGTAATATTATGCTATTTTATTCCTGATTTTGTAAGTTCACAATGTAATTACAGTTTATTCCTATTTTCTGTATTTAAATTTTGCTTTTTTCAATTTATGTTTTGTATTAAAATGTTTATAATGTGAGTTTGCAATATTCTGATTCCCGCATGTTTTGTATAAAATCTACATACTTCTTTATATTATTATGAATAGATATTTTGCAAATGTTTATATTTTAATTTATATATTTTTAACCTATCTTTATTATATTAAATGCTCCTATTTCCTCTTGTATAAGACAAAATTTATATATTTTTGATGTATAATCATGTTTAATGAAAAAGAGCACTTTTATGGCGGTTAACAAAATCAAATCCTTCTTACAACTTTAGACTATAATGTTAGAAATCAATCGAGGTATATACTTCGCCCTGTATATACACGTGGATGGAAAAGGATAAAACACACAACCGAACCGTTTAAAGGAATCATGCGAAATGGCTTCTTTATTCATTTCAATATGGCGACTGCCATACAAAAATGACAAATGAATATCACCAAGCAACCTTTCTGTATCAATTACCATCTCTCTTTGTGTGTTCATAATGCCACATTTTTAACACCTCTCCTCATTACGACACACAAAGTTTGCAACCAATCAATTTCAAATCAAGTAATCAAAACAAATCACACAAAAAATACAATATTCCCTCCCACATAACTATCTAATTCAAAACAAACAAAATTGTCATGATTAACGCTAAACCAAAAAAACAACACCACAATAAAAACACTTCAAAACAAAATGTACAAATGCTTCAGTCCATAAACGCTTTTAAGTTATCTATATACATAACCACGGGTATCTTTGTCAGGCTCTTCAAAACAAGGTGCTTGTTCCATATAAATGACAGTGTCGATTGGACAATTAAGGTATGCCCCAACTACATCCACCTGCTGGATATCCCATTCATTTTCAATTGCCACTGCCATTAATAATCTTAAAGTTCTTCTTTGAATTACTGGGCTGAATGTCTCTGAATAATCAATCCCTTCAACCTGCTTAAAGCCTTGAGCAACGAGTCTAGCCTCAAACTTCAAAACTGCCCCCATTTGGTCCTTCTTGAGTGAAAATACCCACCTACTCCCAATTACATTTTCACACGTGGGTCTTTTGACCATCTCCCATGTTTGCTGCTCCCTCATGTTGTTGATCTCTTCCTCCATCGCAGCTCTCCATTCAACAGAACACATACCTTTCAGAGCCTCCTCAGCACTCTCTGGGACCTCAATTTCCCCCCTACCGTTCACGAGGTTAGCACAGGGACATCTTATTGGAAATCTCTCCCTGGTGGATCTCCTTGGTCCTCCCTCCACCTCATCAGGGATGAGATGCTCTTCTTCCAGTGGTAAATGGGCTCCCTCTCCTGGAGGTAGCAGCTCATCCTCTCCTGGAGGTGGTAATCCCTCCTCTCCTTGATCATCCTCTCCTGGTTCTTCATCTGAAATTTCTTCAAAATCCATGTTGTCCAAGGGTTCATCTTCGCCTCCATCTTTGGTCTTAACATCATCAACCATTTCTCCCTCTTCCAAAAGGAATGATTTACTTCCCCTTGAACTGGGCCTCTTGCCAACCTTAGATTTTAGGCTGTCATCAACAACTTCACCACTTTCTTCAGCACAGATCTCTCCTTCCATTCCGGGAGCCACACCGGCCACCTCTACTCCATCTGCTAACTCCTCTTGCTCATGTCCTCGCAATCCTTGAACCTGCATTGCTGGTGATGGGAGAAGTGGTGGTACCGCACAAGGAGATGATACAGCACCCACTGATCCCATCTCCGGATCATCACGGTTGAGGATTTGTGTCGCCTTTTCACCATCGGGAACAGGAAACTTCATCCTCCGCATCTTTCCTTGAATGCAAGTGTCACACGCTTCCTGAAGTCTCCCTGTTAAGCTCAGTCCTGGTATTTTTTTCATGGAAATCTCGTTCAAGTGGCCAAGGCGAGCATGCCACGTCTTGAATGTCACTCGCGAGGCCTTTCGCGATTCCTTAAAATTCGCCTTCATCTCCTCTATTGCCATCCCTCCCTCTGTTGTTACGTAATAAAGACGGCCAACTCGGTGTGCTTTTAATAGCACCTTTCCCTCATCGGATATCTCAGCCTTACCGCCGAAAGCTACGTATCAATTACCATCTCTCTTTATGTGTTCATAATGCCACATTTTTAACATATAATTCTTGCAAAATATTCTCCTTTATCATCTTAGTGTACTAGACCTTTTTATCTTGCAATTTTAAGCGTTTCTGATTGTAATTTCATTTCCTTCATTGAGATATCTCTCCTATTGTTAATGTTTATTTTGAATCCATCTATAATTAGTGTCATCTGTGAAGATGTTTAAAATGATTCGATTGCTTGAAGCGAGTACAGTAGAACTTCGAAATAGCGAACTCCGAAATAACGAAATTCACTCAATAACGAAACAAATTTTGGTCCCGCCGCTTTACGTAATGTAATTTTATGGGCAATAACGAAAGTTTTCAATAACGAAATGTAATTTTTATCCTCTTCATAGAAGATACGATGTCAAATTTACCAAATGTCCTGATGTTTTGTTACAACTAGTTGCAAATTTTCTTAAAAGTAACATGTGTGTTTGTCCATGAGGTGCCGCTCGCTACGAACTTGTTAGGAATTTAAGATGTTTTTATTTACAAAAAGCACAACAAATTCGGAGGGAGCAGGGGCTCATAGACCAGCGCTATGCTTATGAATTTTGCGGAATCATTATGTTAACTTACGTTATCAGAAACGGATAATTATAATATATCAAGTGAACCTAAGTACTTGCATTATAAAGCGAATGTACAACCACGTGAAGAAAAGCAGGGTTTGAGCTAGATGTTCTATGCCGTTCGTCGTGATTATCTATTCAAAACAAAGAAATTCAGCGCGAGTCTATCCCCTATGTCCATGTTCTGCTAGCATTTAGTAAAATGTGACGTCTTCGGGTGTTCCTGAAAATATGACCATCTGAAACAGGCTAACCAAAGTTACAGCATGTTAAAATAAAAGAGTATACGCCTCGCAGCAAATAACGTGAAAACCATTTTCATCTGTGCATGTTTCCTTCCTTGTGCAAATCCAAAGTATCCTTAATAATCAGGAGGAAATTGATACTAATAAGTAAAATGGATTCGGGAAAAAAGAATAGAAAACGTCTTTCTTTGGGAAAGAAAAAAGAAATTCTTGATGCTGTTGAGACGAGTAAAACAAATGGAGAATCCAAGATGAGTATTGCTGCAAAGTTTACCATACCTGCTTCAACTTTAAGCAGTATCATCCGTGATAGAGACAAAATATTAAATGCCCTTACAGAATGTGGATCTAAAGCAAAAAAAATTTCGAAACCACAGCAAGCAGAATTAGAAGAACAGTTATTGAATTACTTTTTGGAGTGTCGTAGGGATAATCTGCCTATCTCTGGACCTCTTTTGATAGAAAAAGCGAAATATTTTGCACTTAAGTTGAATATTTCAGAAGACTTCAAATTCTCCAAGGGATGGTTTGATAATTTTAAAACTCGCCACAATATAGTGAATTTGAGACTCTGTGGAGAAGAGGCCAAAATTAGTGAAGACGTAGTAAATGAATGGCATATGTTAAATGATCCCAAAATTTCCAGCTATCCTCCAGAGTGTAGATATAATTTAGATGAAACTGGACTTTTCTATAAGGCATTGCCAGCCTCAACTCTAGCGCAAAAGGGCGAAAAATGCCATGGTGGTCAGAAAAGTAAAGAGTGCATTACAGTTATTCTGACTTGCAATCAAAGTGGAAGCCACAAGCTCAAGCCTGAAATAATTGGAAAATTCAAAAACCCCAGATGTTTTAAAAACATAAATATTGAAAGAATTGGGTGCAAATATACTGCCACTAAAAAAGCCTGGACTATTGTAGATATTTTTCGTCAACAAGTTATTTGTTTGGAACGATATGCATCTGGTAAAAATAAGAAGGTTTGTCTTTTAATTGATCATGCACCAGTTCACATAATTGAAGGACTGAAGTTGAACAATGTTGAAGTTTTCTTCTTGCCTAAGAACACCACATCAATGACTCAGCCATTAGATAGAGGTATTATTCAAAATTTCAAGACATTTTATAGGAAATTAGCCCTGCAACATATATTATTTCAGCATGGTAAGTCAAATATATTACACATTATTTCACTAAAAGAAGCATGTAGTCGTATAGAGAAAAGAAAAATTATATTCCACTATTTGCAGTCAAGACTTTGATAATAAAGATTTTAAAGATAATAAATTTAAAGACAAAACCTTTAATGTTCTATTTATTTTAGAGCTGCAGAAGAAAGGGCATAGGACTGTATCATGGACTTTGCTACACGCTATGAGAGCTGTAGTTAGAGCATGGGATTTAGTTAGTCCCACAACAGTACAAAATTGCTGGAGATCTGCAGGATTTCAGTTTTCAAGTGATAATCAAGCAGCAGTTCAGACTTCAATGGTAGAACCTGAGCCCAGTTTATTGCCAGAAATTAAACTGTTACAGGCAGAAAGACTTTGTGCTATTAACATAAATGAAGAAGCTTTTGCCATCATTGACAGTGACATTGCAACTAGTTGTACTGTGGCAAACCCACAAATTTGCATAGCTGGATCATCTTCACAGCCTAATTATACAGAAACAACAGCATCTGATAGTGATTCAGATACACAAGAAATAGTCCAACACACCAGGGCTGATGCTTTAAGAGCGATTTCAGTACTGCAAAATTTGCAGTTACAATTTACTGATCTTCCAGATGATTATGGAAAAACAATATGCAATATTCAGAGTGTAATCTTAAATGCTTTCAGTAATACACAAAGACAAAAAAATATAACAGAGTTCTTCAAAACTGTTTAAAGATATGCAAATTCATGAAAAAAAGCCATGAGCTTGATCTTGTGATCTATTTTAATAAAAAGTAGTTCCAAAATAGTGTGATGAAGCCTCTGTGTTCTAAGTTTATGACAAGTATTATTTAAAGAAAGGTTTCTTCCAGTTGGTTCATGAGGAACAGCTCACTTAAGATTGTCTTGTTTTTATAAACACACTCATTACTCTTTTAAAATTTGTAAATGTGTGATGATCCTCACTGTAAATGGTTTGTTTACTTTTCTTGTTCATCCTACTGTTTGAAACTAAAGTTGAATTTCCTATCTTTTGTGCACCAACTATTGTTTGGTGCATGCATGAAATTATTTTTTGTATACTTTAGTTATTTTGTAACTTCCATTTTCCTGGAATTTTTGCATTAGAAAGAGAAATTTTAAGTAGATTTGTAAAAATGTGCTATAATATATAAAATACAGAATACATGTGATTCCAAGAAATGATTGTAACCAAATCTTAGATCCTTAAACCTCATTTTTCATGTGAAAGAAACACCCATTTTATAACTAGTCTAAGAATTTTGAATGCTAGTTGTACCTTATAACATTGTGTGTTGCATACACACATGGAGTCTTGCAATAACAAAATTTTCAATAACGAAATGACAATTTTTCAGTCCCCTCAATTTCGTTATTGCAAAGGTTTACTGTATGTATTTTTCCCATTTTTAAATAATTTTTATCTATTTATTGTATTTCATAACCCTTTTTATTCTCCTTCACCAAATAATAGTGCACAGAATAGCCATTAATAGTGGCACAGAAGAAGATTATTATAATAATAATAAATTTATTAGCCATCGACCATGAAGAACGGGTATGGGAATTGTCAAATACATACAATAAAGTAAATTAGAACGGGCATAATTGAAATACAAGGAAAAAATATATAAATATATATACACAGAGATAAGATAAAATGCAGAGGAAAATAGGCAAAGCAGTAAATACAATTGAAAACAGTTGGATCAAGTAAAAATCATAAAGTGATATTCATATTTATAAATTCATTGAGTGGATTAACCTGGAGCCACACCTGAATAATTTTTTGGAATTTTAGTGGAGGGGTATTTCTCACACTAGAAGGTAACTTATTGAAACATTTTATGGCTGAGTAATTTAGGCTGTTTGCAGTTTTAGTTAGTTGGTGATGGGGCATATCAATGGATTCGGCATGACGTGTATTGTAGGAGTGAAAAGTGGAACCAACAGTAAACCTATTGATGTTATTTTTTACGTAGAGGAGAGAGTCATATGTATAACACGAGTAAACAGTCATTATTCTCTGTTGGGTGAACAGTGGTTTGCAGTGCTCTCTGTTAGGGGAACCAGTTATAAGCCTTCTTCTGTAATAAGAGTAAAAGAGGTGCCTGTCCCCAGGTCCTTATGCCATAAGTAATATGAGAATGGAAAAAAGCAAAATAAACAGTACGTAAGTAAACAGGAGAGACAGAATACTTGAGTCGACGTATCAGGAATAAAACTTTGGATAATCTACAGCAAACATTATGAATATGATCCTGCCATGTCAGTTTGGGATCCAGGGTGAATCCTAGGAGTTTCACTCTGTCATTATTTGCCTGGATATTGTTCATTGAGAAGGTAATGATTTGAGTCTTACTCTCATTGACAACCAGGCCATTGGCACTAAACCAATCATTAGCTACACAAAGTAAAGACTGAGAGTTGGAATGTGCATTGTTGAGAAACTTATCACAATGAACAAGGGTTGCGTCATCTGCATATAGAATGGATTTATAAGGCAGCGAGAGTTGAAAATCGTTGATTGTTATTCAAGTTATGTCAAGAGCGCATAGTACTGCGCATTCTTTTCCTCTATTTTTTAAGGCAAAAATTTTGCCACTGAGACATTTATTTGTACATAAAGTGTTGAGGATGTACTATAATCGTGGCGGTGATGAAAATTAACCATCACCTTATATATTAAGATCTAAACTAACTATACAGTAGAACCTCGATCCATCGTTTTTGAAGGGACCGAGAGAAAAAGACGATGAATGCGGGAAAACGATCAAAGCGCGAAATGCAGACTCTGCTCACACTTTTAAAATGAATACATAACGAAATTTTATCCAAAGAAAACCCCTAAATATTTCGAAAAAGAACGTACTGAACTCCTAGAGACGGTCCAAACAGGGTGAAATATGCCAGTAAACTGAGGTGGACAAACAGGGCTCGCACGCGCACCCATGTGAAAGCTCTCCAATAGGATACAATGTATTAAAACAGCCCAGGATGTGTTTTAAAAAAATCGGCCGTTTTGAGCAAGTGCTACGACAGCCTTAAAAAAAATTCATGCCAAGCTCTCAAAGAAAATTTTTGTCGCAATTCCTAATACATTGTCTTTCTTCCTCGATTGGGCCAAAAATCTGAACGATGGATGCGGGAAAATAATATTTCGATGAATGCGGTATTACTTTACATGTCTCCTTTTGGGCCTAAGTCGGGACTATAGAAAATAAACGATAAATCCGGGAAAACGACAAATGGGGGAACGATGGATCGGGGTTCTACTGTAATCCCAAAACACAACTGTCAATTCTTTAGATATTCTTTCTTGTATATTAGTTCAAAATGTTTTTGTAATTTACCGGAGAATGTAACCACTGCTTCTACAGAAATTAAGTTTATAAAATTAATTAAGGAGTATTTATTTAAATATGATGATATTGAATTTATGTTTAAAAAAATTGTATGAAAGCTATTTTGTTGAATTTTATGATTTCATTATTATACTTTATTTTGTAATTTTGTTTAATACGTATGGTCTACATTTTATTTTATGTGGCAAATTAAATGGCTTGTTTATTATTTGCCAAGAGTTGGTAACCCCCGAAACAGGTGGCTGTCACCTTAGGCGTACCTATATTCCTGACAAATGTTATATAAAATGTAATTTATGAAGGGACGAGGAATAAAAAGATTTTATTATTATTATATAGTTTTCTATCTGTAGGTTTCGCAGGATTTCCCCTCCTGTGTGTGTTTTCCTGCAGTTTTTTCCCCGAGTCCTCAGCTTAGGTTTTTTAAAATCCACATATTAGTTTCTTCATATATTTCTGCAAACTATCTCTTTCTTTCTGTTTCTCATTTGACGATGGGTTGGGTGTAAGGAGAGACTTTCTAGTCTCAAACTCGCCCGAATAAAGGCCATTTATTATTATTATTTGAACTTCACTTATTAATTATTTTGTTCTGTGTTAGGAATAATGATAATAATAATAGAAGGACTTTATCAGGGCGAGATTGAGACTAGAAAGTCTCTTCTTACATCTAACCATTCGTTGAATGAGAAATGAATGGAAATAGCTTGCAAAAGAAGAAAACTACTATGCAAATTGAAAAAACTAAGCTTAGGAAAAATTTCCACTGCAGGGAAACACTCACTAGAAGGGGAGTGTGAAAAACCTGCGAAGCCTACAGATAGATAGATAAATTTGATGATGAAAGTAGGTTAAAAGAGTTATAAAAGACAATAATTAGATAAAAATTATACAAAAAAGATAGGGGAAAATACATTCACTACAAGCAATCGAATCAAGTAAAACATCTTCACAAATGACACTAATTCTAAATTGCAAGAAATGTAGCATATATAAAGGTAAAACAGATAAAAATATTTCAAGAATAATAAAATGATTAAATACATTAGGTTGAGAATGAATGTAATTACCAAAAACATAGAGTTTATATGAAATTGAACAAAGACAACAAGAAAAAAAGAAAAATAAATTTTTAATATGTGAGAAAGGAGGTGATATTTTAAAAAAAGGGAAAGGAATAGAGACTTAACGTCACTTCTACTTCACTGTATTTGCAGATGCCTACCTTTGCACATGGGACAGCATTGTCCGGACGGAGTGTGGGAAGAGGGCACTGGAGGACGGGGCAAGCAATTTTGGTGCACGTCATGCTGCGGAAGCTGGCGTTGGTGGAGTGGCAGTTGAGGCAGGGGTCTTCTGGGATCGTTGCGTCTCTCTCTGGACCAATCTCCTGTCCGTTGATCAGGCAACCTGTTGATAGCATTAGTTTAGTTGGTTGTTATGTTGCTGTCCAATCTTCTTTTGTTTTCGAGAGAAATATCAAAATACAAAAATGTTTGCAACTATTTTTATCCACTATTATATAGAGACCAGGGTTTCGCAAACTTTTTCTGCAATGGAACACTTGGGAAGTTTAACGGAACACTAAGCTTATTTTTAGGTTGGGTAATTCTACTTGTAAAATTAAAAAAATCTTTTAAATACAACAAATTATTCGGTAATTATTTTTAAATATAAAATAATAATATGGTAATAAAATCTTAAAATATGAATCAATAAAGCATTTAATCTCTTTTATTCTCCAATTCCCCATTGGCACTCCAAATTGTCCCCGAACACCTGTTCAGGTTCAGCGGAACACCGGTGTTGCGCAGAACATAGTTTGGGAAACACTGGTTTAGATAATTGATTTCAAATTAAATCAAATTATACAAAAAAATTACAAATTTCACTATTAGACTTAAAAATAAACTTGGCATGAACCCCAGAAAAGAATACTATTAACTATATGTACAAGATAGAATGCTTATGAAAACTTGAGAGCAACTCCAAGATACCGATTCTACTGTCATTAGGTTTACCCCTCGGAGGCTGTAAGAATAATCATTTTTTATAGATTTTCTTTCGAAGATGTTAACTACCAAACACTTTTCTAAATTAAGCTCTAATTGCCAATCATCGCACCAATTCATAATTCTATCTAAGTCGTTCGAAAGGGTTAATCTATCCTCTGAACTATTTATTTCCCTGCAAATGACTGTGTCGTCTGTGAATATCCTAACATTGCTTTCAATGAGATAGTTTGCAAAAGAAGAAACCTAATACGTGGATTTAAGAAAACCTAAGAAACCTACAGAAAACTATATTTTGTGATGAAGGAGAATGAAAGACAAGCAGAGAATAGATAAAAATCATGCAAAAGAGACAGGGGAAAAATACAAATTCACTACAAGCAATCAAATCAAATAAAACATCTTCACAAATGACACTAATTCCAAATTGCAATGTAAAAAAAGATAGGGCACATGAAATATTTCAAGAATGATAAAACGATTTAATACATTAGGTTGAGAATGCAGAAAATGATCAAAAACATAGAGTTCATACGAAGTTAAACAAAGACAACAAGAAAAAATGATTCCATTAACAATGTGTAGAAGATGAATGAAAACTTATCATATTTAATGCTCTGAACTGCTCTCCCTCTCACTAATTTTAATTGTCCATTGGTTATAACCTGAAACCATGATCTTTTCAATATGCCTCCCAAACGAATTATAAGTTTTGTTTACCTTCTTCTGCATCTAAAAAGAGGCCTAGAAGTTCTGTTAAGACTATTTCAATACTTCAAATATTATGTTAAAAAAATGTTAGGTCTCACATTTGCAGCTTTAGTATAATTATAACCAAGTTCTTGTACACTTTCTATTTTATGCACTTTACCCTCTCTTTACATATTCTAATGCAACTTTATTACAAATCTTGATTTATATCTTAGGGAATTTCTTCTATCTGTAATTGTTATGGTTAGTTGTTTCATAATTAATAGTATTCTTTCTATCAATAGTAATCTCAATGTGCTCAAAAGTCTTCTTAAATATTTGTTATCCATGTATGATTTTGTCTTTCAAATGTCTACATAATTATATGTCAAATTTATTACTTTTTAATGTTACTTTCTTACCTTTTTTACAATTGATTTTAATTTAATTGTAATTTAGAAATATTTAAACCTATGCATACTTTACTCTTATTTACTTAGTAATTTATTATAATCTCATATTTCTTTCTTGCAATATGGCTCTGCCCATAAATAAATTATTATTATATTTATGAAGGTATCCTCAAATCAAAGTTAATTTTTAAGTCTTAAAAAATAAAAATAATATTTATTAAGTACAGATCAAAAACCTGATTACGCAATACATAAATGTTACATATTTTAACAATAAAAATGTTATTATATTAATATGTCAGAAATGTTAAATCAATAGGAAACTTATAGATCTATGAGTTTCCTATATTTATAATACAGTTAAAACGGTGAGAGGCGGACACTTGTCAAAGCCGGAAATATCGGAATTGCTTTCCATAGTGATCATATTTTTCTCAAGAAAGTCCCTCAATAAGGCAGAACCTGCATGCCGCAGACGGAAATATTGATGCCTTGTATTACGTGCTGAAATAAGTAGAGTTTGAATCTGTGAAAGACGGAAAGAAAATTTCAAACTTAAAAAAATTATGTTGGGTTTTATGGTTTAAGTTACGATATGCTTACCGTTGATTTCCGTTCCGAAGATGCGTTGTTTGAAATAATATTCTTTTCAAGAGGATTAATGACCATAGTTGTAAAAATGAATTAGCGAAAGTAATACTGAATGGCAAGTGCCCTCAACAGCCGAACTGATTGTGAGCTGGGCCATCCCTGGGTTTTCCGCAAGTCATGGAGACGTACAATTCCTGGATTTAGGACTAATCCGTCGGAGCAGTAGCGGAGTGAAGGGAAGGCTTGTGTTCATTCACCGTCTCACTGAAGCAAAATCGGATACTAGGAAATTCCATGCACTTTTCCACATCCTTTTATTGAAAAATATTCTTTGTTTTCACAGATCAGTGATAAAAAACTGAATAATTTAAATATCGAGGAAAGGATTAGTGTCAGTGAGGAAAAACAGACTATTAAGGAAGTGATGTCTCATTGTAAATGGGAAGATACATATTTATAACATCATGAAGGAAAAGGACAAAATTATGGAGAAATATTTATTAAGTGTCAAAAATGATTTAACCAGGATGAAAGAAAGAGATATAAAATACAGCGAATTAAATCGCACTGTGTTTGAGTAGTTTTCTGCAGCCAGAGCAAAGAACTTACCCATTTCTGGCCCAATTCTTCAAGAAAAAGCCAAGGAGACTGCAGGAGTACTTAAGCTTGATAACTTTTTTGCATCAAATGGCTGGTTGCAAAGTTTTAGGATAAAACACTGCATTACATATAATATCTCCTGTGGGGAAGCAGATGTAGTAAATAAAGTTAATGTGGAGAATTGGTACAAGAGGTTAATAATCTCTAATGGAGGTCATTAATCTCCGAAAAAACAAAGCAATTAAAATAGGACAATTTTTTTAAATAACTTTTAGTTGTGTTTTGTATTGATAATGATTGTGTCACAGAATCGAAAAGAGAATTATTTTACTTTTAAAGCCTCAAATCTATTTCATATGCTCTGGATTTATAAAGGAAAATAATTTAATTACAATAAAATTCCTCTTCCTACACATTATTTTTCGCTTAAGCATTAAATGCTGTTTAACCTTTTCTTCCCGAGGCCTACACAAACTACCTCATTCTACTGAAAATGTATTGTGTAATAAGTAATCTGCGTGTATGTCCGTGAATATTGCATTAACCTGTCTAAGAAGGTAACCCTGCATAAGCCGGAAATATAACGTGGTCCCCTCAGATTCCACCTTAGACAGGTTTTACTGTATTAAATATACAAATTATCTATCTATTTGCAAGACGTAATAATACAGTGAGAGTAGAAGATACAAAAATGCAAGGTACCAAAATACAAGCGCATTTGAGTTTAATATGAGCAGTTATTTTGCTTTTCGGTTGGTTAAGAGAGGAAAGTGGTCAGCATCAATACTATGCGCATTCCTCATAAACCTTGATAATGGTAAGATAAATTATGTTTATGAAATAACACAGGAAAAGGGTATTTGTTTCTAACGCAGCATTGTGGTAAATTCAAATTAATAAGAGATAGAAGTTCGGGAGAGTCAATATTATTATTTAACAGTTTGTGTAAGAAAATAATTCCAAAATTCCTTCTCCTATCCTCTAAACTTTCAATATTGTAACTCTACTTTCATAATCATATCATATTATTGGAGCCACGTCCTTCCCGGTTGCTTCCTCCAGAGAACTGAGCCACTCTCTAGAGGAGACCCTACACCTTTATACGATCCCCGGCCAATATGGTTGACGCGGGGGTATAATTAAAGGTATAGGGCCTCCCGAGAGGGCCCGTCCGCTGGATTGGCTTCCGAGGGGACGTGGCTCCAAAGCACCAAGTTGCTTTTATTCTTAAGGGTACAATATAAGAACAATTTTCTAATTAAGGAGTTAAGAAACAGTACTCCTTTTCCTTTACGGAAAGAGAAAAGCACGACCATGGAGTCCGTGCGCATTTTGACAACGTAATTACATAATGACAATTCGTCAAAAGTGTCTAGAACAAACTTTAACGCCACAAGTGCAGCGATTCCCTCCATCAAATGGATATTATAATATCCTGTAAAGCGGTAAGCTTTAGTTACATTCCAATCGGGAATTACAAAGGCAATAGTTAATGGAGTGGCGTCCGAAAACACTTCAAGTTCTGCATCCCACATACCACATTCATCACATAACTTAACTGTGCGGGCGAGAATATTTTCTTTACGAAGAAGAAAGTTTAGGGTTAGATGGAAGAAGAGACTTTTAAGTCTCAATCTCGCCCAAATAAAGACGATTTATTATTATTATTATTATAATCAAGATGTGAGAATTTATAGGATAATAAGCAGACAAATTTTTGTAGTACATGTTCTTTGAGGTCGATATGACAACAAGAGGACCACACTCAGCAACCAGATTCAAGAAACAAATATAAATGTGAGGATCATGCAATGAATGTGATAAATTTACTGCAATGAAGTCAAATTTATTTTTAAAAACAAGTATTGTGCTGGCTTGTAGCGTTCAGGAGATGAACTATCAAAATAAGGTCCTCCACATCAAGAGTTTTTATTCTGACAATGAGTACCAACGTGTTAGCAGAATGCAAGCAACTTTAATCGTGTATATATACACACACTAAATTAATTGTATCTGCAGCAATGTAAGTCACACTGTCCTCCCTGTCCAATAATACATTACAACTTACCCAAGAGAAATAAGTATATTAAAATTGTAGTCACCTTTTCATTGCTGGTACTCTCTGCTTTTGTTTTCAGGAACAATTCGTAAGTTTCTCTAAACCTATCGCATTTCTCTTTGAAGCACTTGAAGCCATAAAGTTTGTCAGAACAATCTGAACAAACAAAAGGTGGAAAATGGTCATCCAAGGCTACCTGAAACACAATATATAAAAACAATCAAAACAGTTGGTCCAATAACAAACAAGCGTAATAAAAAGTAAAAGTAATTATCATCACGGAGACAAGAAACCACCTATTGCTATATCGCATTTACCAGCAAAACTTTACTATTTACTTGCACAAATCCATTCAATTTCGTGTTGAAGATGGCGGAATTGTTTTGCAATACATTCGTAACATAACTATATCGTAAATATTCGGAACCATCGTTGCAAATATGTTTGAAACCATCATTGTAAGTTAAAGGCGTAAAACATGAATATTTAAGCGGCTAAAATAAAAGTTATGAATTGTTACCTCGTAATTGAGAGCTTCACATAGAGTTCGAGCTACATTCTTCAACGAGCCGCTCTCTTCAAATATGTAAAGCAACACTTTCTTGTCTTTAAAACAAAGTCTGCACTTCCTTAAATCGCGAGGGATTTTTGATTCTATCTTCATTTTCACTACGAACTGCCGTCTTCACCACAACTTAAAATGTTTAATCTTCACATGGAACGACAAAGTTTAATGCTGATAAGTATTACTTTACGAAGCAAAACAAGATTGAAACTGTGCTACGTCCACATCGTAGAGGCAAGCACATTACATTTACAAGCTAAAGGTAATATAATAAACTCAATATAGAAACATTACCTGCATGTACTTTTGATAACTATTGCAGACCACTTATCTATGACTTAGAATAACAACATATGCTTCATAACCTCTAACGCATTCCTGTCAGTGGAAAAAATTTCGAGGATCAGCTGTTTTACCACCGCGAGCTTGAAATATTCTTCAAATATTTATGAAATTTAATAAAGTAATATCATATAATAAACGTATATGATAAAAATCGGTCGGCAATTACGTATTCGATTCAAAGGTATACATTACTGTAGCAGCTTGAGAAAGTGGACATTTTTCGTTCTTTTCAAACCGTTATCTTCGAGAATCCATATATTCATATTTTGCGCAGTAGGCGTCCATCCCCTCTGTATTTGAGAAATTGTTTCATTTAGAGACACTAAAAAACAGGCTACTTGTTCTTGCGAATAGCAAAACACTAGAAAACCATTCCCGTTACTGAAAAGAGTCGGGTTCGAACCCAGGCACCCATAATATGTTTATATAAGAAATGCACGTTAGCTTCACTTTAATGCCGCAAGACTTGTTTCGGTAAAGTTTTTACCCTTGTTTCTTTTGAAAAATGAAGCTAGAAAGAATAGTAGTAGAAAGTCGAGAAAGGCACCAGAAGATGAGAAAACAAATAAAGCGTCTTATTACGTTTAAGGAATATTGTTTAAGATTCAAAATTACAATAATTTAGACAAAATAGACGAAAATTTTGAGGTTATGAATAAGCCCCTTCCAAATAACGCCGAATGCGATTATCAAGCTCTTTAATTTGAGTTACACATCGATAATTATGCCTGTATTAAAGTCACATTTGTTTATAGCAACGTATTGTTAGCATTATTCTATAAATTGCCTTAATGAAATCGAAAGATTTGTTTGTACATTTTAAAGTAATATTCTGACTTCAGCGCTTGTTCTTTATAATTCAAAGCTGCTTGAGCTTTGATTTGGCCTTCCACAACCACATAAGAGCAATTTAAATCGCATTATTATATATCTAGTATAAATAAAGAAGGAGAAGTCAAAGATCACAATGGTTCATTGTACAATTAATGTTGTTCTTTTCTATATGCATTTTTTCTTGAGGAGTATCACAAATGTTATAGCTGTATGTGAAAAGTGAATGATATTTTCATTTATGCAATAAAGTATGATGATAAATTCTTTTATGTTAATTGATAATTTGCCTATTTTTTAAACAGAAGTTTTGGTGGTTCAAGAATGGATTTCCATAAGCAATGAATCTCTTTCTAGAAAGCTTTATTTTTTTGACAGAATTTTCTGGAAGCCATCAACCATGTAAAAAAGGAATTCCTTTTACTTCTGTTCCTTTTTCTTCTAGTTAGCTGAGCCAGGAACAATGAACATGCCTTAATTATGATCTTTATGGTAGTTAGTAAACATCTTCGACTGAAGTTCTACATTACAATAAATGAAAGATACATATATGTTACAACTGGTGTATTTCTTTCAGTTTCTCCTTACAGTATATTTCTTTCAAATAGTTTTTTCTTTTTCACCTTTCTTCCCTTTGCATCTGCCTTCTCCTAGTAGAACTGAACTAAAGCGATAATTATACTGGTTATACTTCAATTTAATAAACAAGCAAGGGCTGAATTAGAATCCTCCCTGATATTTAATTATACCTGCATGAGGATAAGCTAATTTGTTTCAAAAGATTATTATTATTTCGAGATCATTACATAAGATTTTGTTTTATTAACTAATTATAAAGGAAGTCTTAAAAAAATATGGACATAAATAATTACTCTGCTAACACAATTTCCAAAATTAAAGACAGTAAAACTCTTTGAAAGTAGTAAATACTATCACTGGCAGAAAAACAAATTATGTTAATGATGAAGATAAGATTGCAAAGCTTAATAGTAACTTAAATGGGAATGATATATGTAAGAGCTTCCTACATCAATTTTCAAAAGGAATTGAAAATATTTAAAGTAAATGACCTGATAAGCTGAATAAGGACACCACTGCTTTAGTTTAGTATTCCATGTTTTTACCTGAACCAATCATGGACGTGATTTTTACATTAATTAAAAAACTAAATAATAAAGTCCCAGGATTGAATGGCATACGAGTAAGAGATACCTAATTTAATTTGCCTCCTATTCCGGCCGCATAGGAGGCATCTCTGCCCCATACAGAAGCATATTAAGGCTTGAGGAACAGTTTTCAGCCATATTCGTCAGATATTTTGCCACCAAAAAGAGGCAAAATATCTGATAAAAATTTTAAAATGCAATTGTATTGCAAATTGAATTTGAATATATAACTGATTTTTTCCTTAAATATATTTCTGATATTTTGAGAGCTTTCTATTTATTTGTATGCTGTTGATTTTAGAATCCATCTTCATCCACAGGTTTAAATTAAGTTGAACATAAATAGTTAGGCTCTGTAATTACTGTAATAATCATAATTTGAGTTAAACTTTAATGCTATGGCATTAAATTCAAATGTTAGATTGCATGTTAGTACTCCCTGTTTGAAAAAATATGTTGTCTGAGATTGCATAATCTACAGGAGTAAAATAAAGAGTAATTGTAATCCAACTGATTACCGTATTTGACGGCATATAAGACGCACCTTTTTTCCTAAATTGTCTCGAAATATTTCCCTGCGTCTTATATGTGAAGGTTCAACCTCCACAGGTTAACTTTCAATACTGAATGCTGTTTGATGGTCTATACTACCTATTTCATAATTGCATTCAATGATTGTGTTAATATTTGGCTTTTACAAAACGTGACAACTAAAAGAAACTACATTTTAAGTTATTGTGGGTCCGCGCTTTCGCACGGACTATTAAAACTCTTTTTCCTTGTGAGTGGCCAACTTAATGAGGGTGCGTCTTATATGCCGATGTGTCTAATATGCCGTCAAATAGGGTACTTTTTCAAAAAGTAATTTGTGAATGTAACTGTTTACAAATTTGAGAGTAATTGAAATAGAGCCCAATTACATTTTTTCAGTACATTTCCCATCACTGCAAATTACACAACTTTATCCAAAATATATTTGTTTGAACCGAACTAGAGTTTTTTTGCGATTTAGTTTCCAAGTTTCGTAGTCATGCTACAACCTGGTCATGTTTGCAGTTGTTTTGTGCCGTGTGGTACAAGTATTTTTATCATAAAGCAGTTTTGCATTTATGAATACCACAAAGTGAAACCCGAGTCTGTGTCGTTTATTTATACATTCGTTTGTGATGATGACAAAGAAATATTACGAGGAAGAGGAAGATTTTGGCTTATTTTCTTAGCTTAAAATTCTTCACATAGAATTAGATAAATACTAATCAGTGGATTCATACAGAATACTACTAATTAATATAGAATACATCTCGAAAGCCTAGAGTACAAGTTAAGTAAAGTAGCCTAGTAAAGCCTAAGCCTAGAAATACTTTATATATTTATTTATTCCAAATGTTTCACTTCCTCCTTTCTTAATGTCTGCACTTCATTCTAATATAGTAATACGCTCCACAGCAAGGATTTTAGCAATCTTTCAGTGTTTCATTCATTGAGGTTCAACAATTCCCTTTACTTCATGAAGACCTCCTCGGCCAAGGCTATTTTTAATCTCATCTTTCAAATGGAATCTTGTCTGGCTAACTCTGATTAAAATTTACATTCATGAATTATACAATATAATATACATTCCATATTCTCGATATCACTTAGAGTTACTCCTGAAAAATGTTCCCAAAATTTTAAAAATAATAAGACAAAAGAAAAAAAACAAAATATATATTTCTATATATTCATTTTTAATACAAATTAGATAAAATTGGGAATATGGCGGAGATCGACCTTTAAAAATTGATACATAAGTGTTAGAAAGAGAGTTCAAATGGTAAGATAATAGAAGGAAAAATATACTAGGTTATTATTAATGTTTGGAGTAATTAACAGTTATACATTATTTATTTATTTACTTTTGAAACCTGTTATTATAACCTTATATTATAATAATTCAGCTTCTAGTGAGTAAATTACCCTCTTTCTATGACAGTAACTATTAAATTATCCATCAAAGTGATACTTAGGCTCGATATTAAGGATTTGATAGCTGGCGTCAATACTAAAAAGGCCACCTTTTCTTACATGGTGCTCGGTTTTCACTATATTTATGTTAAATAAGGTGTATAGTTCAGTAAGGTCAATAAGGTTCAATGAGGTCAGTAGTTCAGAGGTTTGAACACCTGCCTAGAAAGGGTACTTTGGTTCGAGACCCAGTCAATACACTAAATTTTGACTATATTTATGTTAAATAAGGTGTATATTCTTTTCTGTTCTTAAGAGTTTAGTTTATAGTTGTACTATTATTTAGGAATTGTTTAATAGTAACAGCAAGCATTACAAGCACAGAATGAGAAATTAGGAAGGACTTCACATGTACAACAGTAGATTATAATCTTTTTATAAAAATAAACTTCCTATCACATGCCAATGAAATGCTACCAAATCGTATAAAGTCAATTGCTAGTACTTATGATTTAAGGAAAGCTGTTTTTACCTTTTGATAAATGAATGAATTTAAGTGTTTAAAGACTTTTTCTACATTTGCTTTTCAAAATCACTATGGACCAGTAAATATCATTATATTATTATCTGTTTATCTATATAATATTATCTTCTTTGACTAGTTCAATTTTCTTTACAAAAGATTCTGCTAAGTGATAAATAAAAATGGCAGGAAACAAAATGATTTCAAATAGAGAGTCCTTATCAATAGATGAAATTGAGATGATTTCTGACATTCATGCTACTGTCTATGAATCATCTTGCTTGGAAAATGAAATAAGTTGGCAGGAAAGCTTTTTGATGAATGAATTTCTCAATTTTTTAAGTATACAGTTTCCATTCAGAGCATAATTACATAAATAACCATAAATTTGAAGTAAGGTATTATATTTTAAAGATTTAATCAACAATCCTGAAGGAATTCAATTCAAAATTCGCATTCTCTAATGTTCTCAGTTTTTTGAGGAAATTTTCTGAGCTGGAATTGGGACAATCAGTAATGGAATTTAAAATATTATGAGTAAATAATGGTATTAAAAATTTATTATAGAAAAAATGGAAACAAAGAGTGGTAATATCAAATCACTTCACTGCTAAAACAACTTCCATTAACTCCTAATACTAAGTTGAATCATAACAATTATATAAACAAAACAAACCATTATGTGCTTATTGATCTTCATTTGTAAATAGAAAACATCCAAATATATATTAAAATGTTTTTGAATAAAAATACATCTGAAGAAATGAATATTATTTTCAAAGAATATATATGCAACAAATTTATTTTTAAAATATGAAAATGGCTTATTAATTCAACTCTTTTATTATGAAAACATGTCATAACATAATATACTTTCCGCCACAATTTTAATTCAAGATGAAATGTGTTTTATATGAAACCTACCTTAATTAGACTCGCCAAAAATTAGTTTCAGTAAGAAATAATTGTGGTGAGTTGCAAGAGTTTGTGTACAGCAAGTGTTAAGCAGGCAGTTACACCTATTTACCTCCCAGTGGTAAAGGGTTGAATTTTATGTTCAGCATCTAAGTCAACCCCTGGTTATTGAGAGATTTTTTAGGCTTCAAAGGTCGACTTATACGCCAGAATATATGGTAATTGTCTTCAGTGGATTGGAATGAGAAGACAAAGACCATTTAGGTGAGAAGAGCAAAGAAAGAATAAGGAAGACAACATAAGGAAATAAAATCAGTTTGTTTAAAAAATTTGAATCAAAGATTCTGATCCAAAATTTTTCTGATTCCTTCGGTATTATTGATTGTACTGTTACTGTGCAGTAATTTCGAAATGGACTCACTTATATTATTATGAAAAGGATTTCAGCTCTACCATAGACCTTCCCCTTTTTAATAATACTGAATATTAATGTATTTAGAGTAAGGAAACAGCATTACTAGACAGCATGCCACTAGAAGGAAAACCTCAAAAAATGTAGCATTACCTTATTGCAAAAAAAGAGAACACAGTTACAGTTCTCCTATTTAGTAATTAAGATCTACAATTTATGCCCAAGAATAATAAGGGGCTTATTGGATAAAAGAAATAATCTCACTAAAAAGGATAAGGTTAGTATTCAAAACTGGGTAAAAGAACCTTTTCTTTTTTGAAAACCTAAAAAAAAACTTTTTATAGAATGAATGTTATACCCAGGTTTGTGCAAGTCCTATCTTCCGCCTATAGGAGCGTTAGGGGCAAATTAACTATAACTTAATTCACCAGATGGTGCTCTTCTGACGACACCGCTATCCGCTCCTTTCGAATAACGCTTCTTTTTAATTATTTATATTTTAATTGAAATCGATGCCAAATCGTGTATTACGAATTATTTACAGTGAATACGAAATAATTTTTACGATAGAGGAATTTTTATAATGAAATACTCACGTCTTGAGTTAAATCTTACAAAAAGTTACATGCTCCTTTATGATTCATTCAGCAGGTTACTGAAATAATGATAAATAGTAAAGAAAATAAAGATGATTATGCTTGAATAACCAAAAATTTATTAAGAGGCATAATTTTAATACTTAAAAACAGTTAATTATAATTAAAAATAGCATTTTTAAGTGTTCTTAAAGATAAATATTCCAGAATGAAATTGGAGCACAGCAAATATAAGTAAAAGGTTTAATAAAATTAAACAAAAACAGTATCTAAAATACCACAAAATTACCTACATTTCTTTTCACCATGACATTAGAGGACTTAACTTCTACAATAAATATCTCTTCTCACTGTATTCAACAGTCTATCTCCACTATAAATAATTAACAAATATCCATAAATTGCATCAAATTTTAAGAAAAAACACTGGACAGGTACAGAAATTAAGAAAGTCCGTAGCTTATGTTCTAAACTCAAATTACAAATCCACAAATTGGATTCAAAACTGTCATGGGATCTAACTATTTAAAATGGGATTATAGAAAGTACATTAACGAAATTCATTGTGAAGCAGAGAATGAATAAATCTGAGAAGACAACACATATAACCAAATGTATAAACAGGAATAGCTACAGATAATTAAACATAAGAACAATACACCATTTGTTGTTAAAAGGTGGGAAATTACCAGTAATTCACTTTTCATAACAAGAAGAACTAAAACGATTCCTTTCAGCATGAGAAATTAGCACAGATATTGGAAGAAGCCCACCTAAAAATAATTACCATATATAACAATTTTAAGTAACAATTGTCCATAATCTGAATAAGCTTTAGAGAAAAAGAACTTGTTAGTAACATTAATTCACACTATCGATGCAAGTATGATTTGTTAGGATGAAAGAATGTGACTGAACATTCTAAACTAATACTGTGTATTGATTTTCTATTTGGTGTATCCCAAGACTTATGAAAATGATAATGCAAATGGTTCTAACAAAAATATAAATCTTTTAGGTAGCTGCAACATTGATTTCAAATCAAGGCCCAATTTCTCCTTAATAAAATACACTAATTATAAACACTAAAGCTGAATTACAAGAATAATCGAACTCACTAATGGAAAAACTCTGTTATTAACTTCATAATTCATGGCAATCCATAGAATAATATTCACTTCATAAATCCTTGAATCAGGAAACATTCGACCCTATACTAAACATCAGCAACATAAAAGTGGGCTTACAAAATCTTACATTAACAATCATAGCTAATATTAATAAGTATGACTATTAATGCAGCAAAAAAAAGAAAATTTTAATTTTTCAACTCATCGATTAGCCAGGTTAATTTTGTTTCAAGTAATGTTAGAATAAAATGATAAACGAGGAGATGCAACTGAATAGCACAAAAGTCAACATTATTAAAATTAATAATAAAGTGTCAAATAACAATTAACACAAACTATAATGGAACAATGTATTTCTCGAAACTGTTAAACATAATGTCCATTATTAAATCTTCCCGATAAGACATTGACACTAGACAACAAAACTAAACAGCAACTTGCAGAAATAACAACCAACTCTGTGTAATCCTTGCGTGTATGGTAACGAATTGAATGTTGACTCTAAACTACATTTCTCTGCAAAGCGAAGTAAATCAGAAAACTTTGTATTTATCACTATACACTATAAATTACGGTTCACTGACCTTCCCTTGGTCACTGGTTCCTTTAAGCTTGACTGTGAAAGTGACTCAGAAAGCTACAAAGAATGCCACAATAATAATTACTAATAATAAGTAATATTAATAATAACTGTTGGTTAATTATTCCGTTTGCAATCCTGTTAGTATCTCATCTCCTCTGAAAATACATACTATGTCACCTCTCACACTACAGGCAAGGCTGGGCAAGTGTGTATTCAAGCTGCCAGCAGACGCCGACTTTACGTTACATAGTATGAAATTAGGTGGAAGGAGTCACATGAAAACACATGTTTAAGGTATTTGCAAGATGGAAGTGAAAGAGAAAAAGTCTGCCGTAGCCGGGGATCGAACCCGGGTCTCCCAATTGCCGGTCGGTTGCTCTAACCACTAAGCTACCACGGCAGAACGATCTCCCCTTCACTTCCGAGGGCTATGATGGAGGAGGAATTACATAGTATGACGATGACAGACTTTGTAATGTATATATCCACATGAGTGAAGCAAAATAAGTTTACATAAGTTCGAGGCGAAGTAATTTTCCTTTGCTTTTCTCAACGAACCAGAATACCATAATCGGAATGTCCGCATAATCTCCAATCCTGACTTAATAACTACGTTGTTATTGATGTTGTCAATGTAAGTATTATTCAAAATACCATTGTCAGAGTGGTCAGAGCTGCCACTTCACGGGATTAAAAATATATCGAAATCTATCGAAACGCTAGATACTAGCGCCAAGGCCCCGTAGGTGAATTAAGTTATAATCATTCTTCCCCATAATACGTAACCGAGATGCACAGGGCTGGTTATACCTCATTTCTAAAGTCTTATGTTTATACCTTTAGATTATAAATACCTTCTAGACTAAAATCATTGTTTCATTTATAAATTATATATTTTTCTTCTTCATATCAAACTATATGTAAATCACAAGACAACAACACAAAAGTATAACCCCATAAATGAAGTTTCATAAGAGAGGTTGGAAATACATGGGGACTTATAAGGTTCTTCACGGGACCAAAAAATTGGTGTATAAGTGAGGTCGTCGTATATACGAGGGTCGTATATCCGAGGTTCTACTGTATATGCTTGCAGTAAAGAAGTAGATCATAGATATATAAATGATTGTTTTCCTTGGTGATGATAAATTTATTTTTACTCCAAATTAAACCATTTGCTTGCAGTATGCAGTGTTTTACTTGTATTGAATATGGACAGGCGTCACCTTGTGGAAGGCAGCTAGTTTCATAGGCAAGCTGACATTATTAAGATTGATAATGCCAGCTGGCATTTTCAATCTTACTGGCAAAACTGGTCACCAATAAAAATTATGTTGGAGTTTTGTAAATATTTTAGCTCATTTGTTATATTATAAATCCTGAAAGTTGGGAAAAAATATTTCCTTCAATGACCAACAAGAAGAATGGAATTGTTTCAGTTATTTTTCTAGGTTCGTCCCTGAACTGTAATTAATATAAAAGTATGAACTACAAGTAAAATTAAAATATGAAATATCCTCTTACATAAACACTATTAAGTGGCAATCAAGGCTTATAAACAGATATATATTTTTAATTGATTTTAATCCTAAATCTTTCTTGGTTTAAAGTTATTATATCACAATTTTCTATGCAAATCAAACCTCAAAATTAAGCCCAGACCTTACTCCAAATTTCTAAAAGTATCAAATATTTACCTCAGCACAAATCCTGTAAGGGCCCTGGTCTTCATAAAATCCTGTTTCTTGTAATTTATGGTTCGTTAGCTCGGAAAAATAATCTGCAGCACAACAAATAATCTGGAAAAGAGAAAAAAAAGAATTTGATTAATGCCGCCTTTTTGGGAGGTACTTGAGGAGTCAGTTCAAAATATTAGATAAGGTTGCTACAAAGATTTAATCTTTATTTCTTCTGCAGACTTAAATTGAGAATGTCGGCCTGATGAAATCTAGTAAAAAGAAGCAAAATTGTAAAAAGATGCTTACTTCTTATGGAATCTTGTTTTGGATTTGAAATTGCAAAATAGATGGACTTTTTGTTTGATTCAATGACTATCTATGAAACTTTATAATCAGGGCTGATTTATACTTCCATGTTGAATACACACTGACATAAGGCTGATTTGAAAGTAAGAAGAAGATGATGATGATTTGGACATATGCTATTATGATTAACTATTCTCAGGTTAATGCCTCCACATGATACGGTCCATTATAACAACAGCTGACAAAAATCGGAAAAGTACTTGTTATAAAGCGTACTCATTATAGCCAATTTCTACCACTAAAGGTCTGTCCTCATGAATCCGAGAGCAGCAAATGGGGCAGAATGGAACTGTAGGGTTTGTAATCCTTACGCCAATGCTTCACAATGCATAAAGATGTATGTTCTCGTCAAAAATACCGCATTTACACGAAAATAACGCACACCCTTTTGGGTCTTTCGAAGCACATTTGCCAGGGAAGGGTGAGGCAACTCGTGGAAAACAAATGCATTAATTAGGTGACGATAATTTTAGCATTTATTATTTTTCTCCTGTTTGAAGAGATAATGGGCCGCAGATTACCATTAGCTTGTCGGACTTCTCCCACGTCAATTGATGATTCCGATATATGTCTCCTGCAGGACAAACACAGAAACGTGGCACTCTTTATAACAATGCCTCAGAAATGACCACTCGTTATAATGGACATAACTCCCTATCTTTTTTGCAGTGAGATGGACAACGGCATAAAATCACTCACTGTAACACTACTCTCGTTATATGCCACACTCGTTACAACGGACTTTGACGGTATATGAATTGTCATCATTAAGTAGGTGATAAGACATAAATATGGAGATGAATTGATTTCAAGCAAATATTAGGAGCAAAAGGAAATTTCAATTCTTACATAATCCAAAATATACTATAAAATTTTAATAAGTTATCTTTCATTCATTCACCACACATTTTAACTTTAAATTCATGCATGATTTATATTTGTAACATATAGTATGCACATTCAATGAAAAAAAAATTGTGTTGTGTGCGACCATCAAACATAAGATACTGCTGATAAAGGGTGCCAACCTATGAGGCTTAGAAAAATGTAATTTAAAGATGTCTAAATTGGAAGGTTTCCAAGGTGAATGTCATAGACCAGGGTACCTGAAATCCTTGATTTTTTAGATTTGCTTCCTTTCATTGTAACCGAAGATGGCAAATAATATAAAAATTTCAAGCAGCTATCAGAGAATCACAAATAAGTTGTGATATTCTCCAGCGAAAAGATTTTTCAGTTTTAGATGAGAAAACAGTGATGTGCAAGCAGGCAAAATTTTGCGATTTAAAGGTTGGAAAACAACTTATATGAAGCAAATCAACCTTAATCTCAGCTTGAATATACTTTTGGACACAACTGATACAGTATGACCAATGTTAGTGAAAATTAAAGAAATCTATCTACCTATTTGATATGGAATAAATGATACTCATGAGTATGCCCTCCCTGCAGAAAAATCCACTAAGGACAAGGTTACTTGGACTAACTGTTTTAACTCATACATTCAACTCATATCAGCGATATTATGACCCATTTACCTTGAAATGACCTCATACAGCCAACTGCAGATTACCTTGTCCAAGATGGAAGTTTCCATCATGTTTTCATGTGGATTCACCTCGCTTTACCAATAGAATCCAGTTATCGGATTACCTCATTTTGACTGTAATGGACCTGCATTGTATGGTGCTTTTTCCACATGGATTTGGTGTCTATCAACTGTTATTATCTTGTTTTGACTGCAATGAAATTGCAAGTTATAGTCCTGGTTTTACATAGAGCATCAACTGTGATATCCTAGGTCAGATTGTCACTAGCCTGTTCAAGGGAAAGTGTTCAAAGGATACAATTATACAAGTGACTAAATTTTAATTCTTTTATTTCTGCTTAAGTCTTCTATTCCCATGCAAATATACTTCATATACCACACCTCATCTTCCTTGAATTTCTCATCACAATATATCTTTTAAGGTTGTCCAAAAACTCCACTTCTGCAAACTGTCCTCGACTGCATAAACAAAATGTTCCATGAGTATAAAACCATAGATTTGTCACATCTAAGATAAATTTTGATTGATTGAAATGAAAATGTAACTGTAAATTTTACTCAACCAATTGGCAATTATATGGTAAACAATTGGGTAAAATACTCATTAGATAGACAACATTCTTAAAAAAATAATAATTGGTGATTTTTGGACTCTGACGATATATAGTGAGTAGTGAGGGGACTGTGAAATTGGTGCTACAAAAGGGAAAGTGTATAAAGTGGTTTGGTTGCGTCGAAATACAGGTTTCTGAATTGTGAGTTATAAAGAAGATAGTTTGAGTGGCTCTGTAATAACTGTAATGATGGTTGTTCAGTAGGAGGTGTGTTGAACAAAAAACAAGTAATGTTAAGGATCTGAAGCTATAAATTAAGGAAGTGATTCATGGCACAATGTCTAAACATTTTACTCAGATAAAGGAGAAAAATTGAAAAGGATTGAAAAAAGGTTGAGGGAAAGATGCAGAAGAAGGGGGTGAGGAGTTATGTTGAGGTACTTAAGTGTCAGAAGAAAGAAGAAGTATAATCGATTCAGCAGAGGCCACAAAAAAGTGAAGAGACAAGCTGAAGCCGGAGACTATGAAGGTTAGGATTGACAGAGTGATTAACAGAAAGGAGGATTGATTACTGCCTGTGGCTCAAAGAAAGATCAAAATAAAATTGCAATAGTAGCAAGGAAACAAATTAGGGACTAATATCATATTAAGATGCCAGAATGTAATAAATCTTAGGTGCAAATTCACATGGATAATCTGAATGAAGAGCTCTATAGAAGCTGTCTTGAAGGGGATATTGAACCAGAAGGTGTTGCAAAAGGAGAGACTTCATGTGGGGTAGGAGCATTTGCAGAATCGAGGAATGTATGAGTAAGTATAAGTTTTAAATGTTTTCCATATGAGCACCTGAGAACAGGTTGCAAAGGGGGAAGCAGGTGTTGTGGTGATGATCATCTGGCAAAGAATTGTAAAAGCATTACTGATAAATGTGTAAATTCTGAGGAGATTAAAACGAGACTTGGATTGATTTTGGATGCTAACAATGGAGTAATTAGTACAACTAATACTCATAGTCCTACATATCAAAGAAAATTTTAAATTATGAGAAAGAGAGTAGATTATGGGATGAAATAGCAATTAATGATGACAAGAGGATAAAATATGTGGTGGAATCGGAGGAAAAGGTAGTCATACTAACCTCTTCAACTGCCAAAGTGTAATAGCTCATATAGGCAAAATTCAAGATTTCATGTGTAAAACCAATCCGATTTTATTATGCTTAACAGAAACGCATTTAACTGATAGCATTGTTAGAATTATTGATTGATTGAATTATTTTGGTCTTATGTAAAATAGAATTAACCAAAAGCTCTAATAAAAATAAAATTACTATTATTTTATCATTCTGATCTTCATTAGTTATTGATAACTTGAATAACTTGTTTAAGAACTCTCTCACTTGTTTAGTTGTAATATCCACAATGGTTTGAGAAATGGAGGATACTCTATAGTACCACCAATCAATGTTTACCTAGAAATTTGTTTTCTATGCCAACCGGATTGAAATAATAACCAGCTGTTTTCAGGGACTTCTTAAACATTTGGAAGATCAGCATTCAAATACAGACATCTAAAAACACAAGTCAAGGATTTAAAAAGGAAAACAAACTTCTTACCACATTACTCCGTTATAACCATTAAAACAATGGTGCATACTATTATTTGATAATAATCTATTGATTCTTGGATTAGATAAACAGGTAGAGAATCACATTAAGTGAGGCTCCCGGATAGTCATGTGGACAGATCGTTTGCCTTTGGTGAAAGTGGTCCCGGGTTCGAATCCCGGTGAGAGCCAATGTGCAAAATGACCTAAGCTGTCGAAGCACTTTTAACAATACTACTACTACCACATTAAGTGAAGCTGCATTTTTTTCTCCACAGTTTCTCTCCGATCCCACACAAACTATGAATATTTAAAAGCAAAACTCAGATAAGTACACGGAGTGTGCAAACTGTGCTGGTGAGGTTGAACAATTTCAAAATACTTGAGCTGAGCAACATTTTCAGAGATTGCAGGGTAGGGGCCAATCAATGGATTTCCAATATAATTTAAAATAATATATTTCATTTTTTATAATTAATTAGGAAAACACTATTTCTTAAGTAAAGAGAAAATTTGTAAAATATTTGATCGTGAGGAATAAAATAACATAAAAGATTTCACATTTTCCAGAACTGCTTCTAGTTATGGAGTGTCAATGCAGCATCGTCATCCGTTCTGATGCTTCTAAAACAATGGATCTTGAGAATCAGTTTGCATCAGAATATAGAGTGTCCTACAGGAAATTTAACAGACTACAAAGAAATCAGTTTTCAGGCGGTTACACGTTATGGCCAATACATTGTAAAAATTTCAAGTCAATGACGCTTGTGGTTTAGCCTGTGAGTTAGTATCCTATATATCTATATAGGTATATCCATGAATCAATCCAGAGAAGCATCTATATATAATAGATATATGAGAATATTCAATGTTCATACAATCATACAATTTATTTATGTATCCCAGTTTCTTATGTAAGAGTAATTATGGGTAATCAGTAAGGGATGTCAGTATTTCTAGTGCTGTATCTGAAAATGGCTGATGTACTAAACTGGCCATTCATTAAAAAATGATAAATGCCGTCGCACTGAGGAACAGACATGGACTACCTTTCGTCTGTCCCCTACCTATTGATCTTTCTGGCATGGGTGACCCTACCAGGAACTATCCAGTCTAGCTCTTTAGGTCATAGGAACACGCAAGCCCTTCCTCCACGGAAAGGTTGTAGTCCAGGGGGGTGCTTTACATAATTCCACTAATAAGTCATACCTCTAGCTAAGTCTTAAGTTTGTAAGACAACGATTAACTCATCGTCATGGAAAAGTGGCAATTCTACGGTTAGCGGTCTTATCATTTTTCATAACTGATAAAATAAAAGATAGCCTCCTTAAAATACTGAGATATTTGAAATAAATTCTAATACACTCCGGAGTAGATTGGTGAATCAGTAAATAGCAAAAAATACGAGAGGAGTAACTTTTGAGAAATAAAATTTTGAGAATTTTACCCATAGGATATAGGACTGCCTTTTAATTACAGTATTTACTGGAAGCCATTACTTTGAAACGATAAGGAATCCATTGATCTAATTCTTAGGATAGTGGTTTTATCGAGTGACTTATGAAGATTTTCATTCTATCCACATCGGATAAACTGTGAGATCTCGTAAGTTATAGGCTAAAGAACATACAAGAGTTTTAACCTGATTCTCTGCAGTCCCACTTTATGAGAAATTTATTTTATCTAGTCATTCTTTTAATTATGAGATAAAGATTATACATACTTCAGAGAAGGCTGGCAGACACATTATTTTAGAAAAGATCAAAACGAATCAAAAACATATCAACCCCAATTCTCTTATTCCACTGAGAAAGTTATTCCTTCTCATTCCCCTTTAAAAGGTTTATCTTGTCCTTTTCCCCCACCTACTTCGTGTTGTCCTATTTAATAGTTTTCCTGGAAATCTACTCTATCACTGGGAGATAACCCTTTTGTTCCCTCTTTTTCTTTCTTCTTTTCTCCGGGAATACGCCATATGGAGGATCTCGTATTTATGTAATTGTTGAAGATGGTGCTTGCAAGTGTTGAAACTAATTGTGTGAATTTTTCTAGAATGTTGTTATAATAATAATTTAATTTTAGAAAGAAACGAAATACAGAATCTATAGGTGTCATCACAGTAAGGGGATATAGTAATTTAGAAAATATATTCCTTATTTAAATCAATCAAATGATATGAATGTAACTAAAAACAAGGAAATAAAATAAGTTAGATGACTTTTTGTGTGGAAGTTGTGGAACTTTGACAAAAGTATTTAATTTCCTTGTGCTTATTCTGTATGTATTTCTCCAGATAATAAAATGCTTTTCAAATGGGAAAGTTAAATGAAAGGTTTTTAAAAGTAATCAAATTACAGTAATCCACCGAATTATGCACAAATATACTAATAGAACGTCAACGAAGCCAAGGAAGCTGATTGTAATTCCATGGTAAAGGTGAAGGAGTAATTGTGTCATAAGTAATCCCCCTACGTATCTCCCCTCCTTTAAAATAAATAATAAATTTTAAAATTATTCAAAGAGAAAATTGTTTAATTTATTATTAAGTGAATGGAATGAAATTTGCATAGTGCGATTGATTTTTGATTAACATATTTATCAAATGTTATGGCAGGTAAATAGATAGTATAAAATGATATTTACATAAATAATGGAAATATTTCTATCCAAATGCAAAAACTGTGCTAGCATAACAGACCATGTCCTCCATCTTTATTTCCTCTCTCTTCTAGAGGGACAGCCCAACGATTGGACTTAGTTTTTCGAGTTGGGTGGTAACTTTCTTTTGCATCTTGGTGTGGTTCCACATAACAGTAATGAAAGAAAAAACATTTTGAGCTCAGATATGTAGAAATATATGGTATGGTAATATTACAGTGAATAACGTAATAATAATAATATAATGCATGTATCTTCATATATCTCATACGTGCATGGATATGTCATGTCAAATCAACACAGTTTAGAAATAAATTTTTCCTCACCATCTCACATTTTTTAAAAATTTTGTACACTTATACTTCTTGCTAATACTAAGAAAAATGCCACTTTTTACTTTCTCCATATACAAAGTATAGAGAAAGTATTGTTTTCATGAAAAACTTCGACTTCGAGATTTCAACGAAAATACATGCTTTGGGTTTCCCTAGAACACGTTTTGACCATTTTCGGAATGATGTCTGAGTGTGTGTGTGTCTGTATGTGTGTGTATGTGCTAGTGGGCGCTCTAACGTAAAAACTAGTGGTCGTATCAATACAAAACTTCATATATAGTACTGTTTTGTGTGCTGTCAGAGTTGATTAGTTTTTGGAGTAAATCGGTTTACCAGAAGTCGAGCTTCATTCAACAAAGCTCATTTCCGGTTTTCAAAATATCTCCCTAAATATGATATATAGGTGTATTGTATTACTAATAAAAGTTTTATAAAATAAAATTTATTATAATTTTTGTTTGAAACATATTTTTGTATCACTGATTGTTTAGGAGTTATTCATGAAATACTGATAAACCGGAAGTAGCTGATTATGTACTTTGTGGGCGCTCTAACATGAAAATCATTCATTGTATCAACACCAAATTTCATATATAGTACTTTGGTTGATGTCGTTAGAGTTGATTAGTTTTTGGAGCAAATCGATTTACCGGAAGTCAAGCTTCAATCTTCAAAGCTCATTTCTGGTTTTCTAAATATCTCCATAAATATGATATTTAGGTATATACTACTATTTATAAAAGTTTTATAAAATAAAATTTACTATAATTTTTGTTTGAAACATATTTTTGTATCACTGATTGTTTAGGAGTTATTCATGAAATACTGATAAACCGGAAGTTGCTGATTATGTACTTTGTGGGCGCTCTGGGCTCCATGGGCGAAAGGCCAATTTCATCGTTTTTCATCGATCATGTCCCGGAAAACATTATTTATAATGTTTTTGGCGTCAAAGATAATAATATATATATTAATCACTCATCTTCCAAGTTTAGATGGAATATAGAGTTCGAAATTACTGTCATAGATAAATATTTACATCTTATATATGGAGAAAGTCATGTGCTGGCCACATCAGATTTTTTAATTTTCATCTCAAACCGTTTCCGAGATATGGCTATGTAATGTTTCAAAAACTCGCCAAAAAGACGTGAAGGTTATTTTTTTAAATCCCTCTAGAAGCTGTTCTATTCATCCAGAGAGCAGAAAGAGGTGTCCTTTTACAGCATTAGAAACACTCTTTCAAATAATATGCAACATGACAAGGGTGTTAATGAAAAACGTTTTTCTTTATCCATATGAACAATTTGTTAAAATTTTGTTTTCAAATAGTACATACATAATTTAAAATTCCCAAAATATTACGGATGTATACATGAATATATACGAGTAAAAGTTGCTTGGCATATTAATAATACAAAATTCAAGTCGATACAATATTGCGAAGGTCCTAAAAAGAAAAAAAAGGGATTGAAAATATTTTTAAAAATCAACACAATTTATTTTAAATAGGAGAATTTTTCACCCACCTGTTGACAAACTCACGCACATTTGGTGTCAGTTTCATAGATATAAAGAGAGATGAGCGCGTTCTCCGTGACCCCTATGATTTTGTATTCCCTATCCTACTGGGATGTAGCTTAAAATATTTTCCAAACCGAATCAAAAATAATTGGATATTCCCGCCATACGTTTCAAATAGTAGAGACGTCTGGTGTCAAACCCAGGATCTTTTGGAAGATGAGAATAATGCCCTGATGGATTTTAAACTTATTTGATTCAAATTTTGAAGTCGATATCATGCAGGGAAGGTCCAAAATTAAGATTCCCTTATCCCCATTGGAAATGCATAGGGTAATGTAAATGGCTCTCTGGGATCGAACCAAGGACCATTAGGGAAACTATAAACAGCGTATATGAGATGTATTTATGATCTCTATTCGAATGCCGAGTGTTTTATGTTTCTATGTTATTGGGAAGGGGCTCAAAATATATTAAAAATCATGGCAATTTCTAATTTTAGAGACGCCTGGTGTTGAACCCAGGACCTATTGGCAGATGTGAAACACTCGTGTAATTTGGTAGGACTTGATCTTATTTAATAAAAAGTTTGAAGTCGCCATCATACTGGGAAGGACTTAAAATAGGATTTTGTTTTTACCCCATAAGAAATGCATTGAGGAATGATGATGACTCTCGAACCCGGGTCTTCCTGGTGATACTTACTATGCAACAGAACAGAACTTTACCATCTCTAACTATGTGTGAAAATTCAAGCAGAAATATTAGCTTCAACTGAATCAAACAACGTCCTACTTTTCACATATATTCCTTATGTGAGAAATTTTAATGTGCTCTGGCATCGAACCCAGGAATAGCATGGTCTTATCTAATTTTATTCCTCAAACAAAAGTCTTTATATGCATCTTCTAGCAAAGCATGAGCTTCCTATCATTTTGATAAGTGCATAAAAAAAATAAAAATCTACCACAATGTATTTTAAAAGAGAGATTTTTGGATTGTCCTAGCATCGAACCCAGGACATTTTCTGTAAAAGTCATTAAAGTTTATAATAGATCATGACCATATGTATAGGCTCATTGAGTTTTGATTCTCTACCTAACTGGGAAGTATATTTTAGAAATAACCAAAAATCAAAGCAATGTATTTAAATGGAAAACATCAGGATTTTGGGGCCTTCTGGGATTGAACCCATGGTCAGAATGATCGATTTCTTACTTTTCCTGGGGGTTTACCATTAGAGCCTATACACTGTAAAAATTTCAATTGTAGAATGTAAATGACTCTCAGGGATCGAACCAAGGCCCATCAGCAAAACGTTTAGCGGCATACATAAAATATATTAATGATATCTATCTACATGCTCAGTTTCAACTTTCACTTTATCGGGAAGTGATTTTAAAAAAATCTTAAATATTGTCGCAATGCATTTTAAATGGGAGTGTATTTGCTCTGACCTAGCGTCGAACCAAGGATAATCATCGAAGTAATCTTTCTGGTTTTCATGGGACATGCACGGCTTGCAGTGATCCCTTGAATTCCAACTATCTGCTTTGCCGGGAAGTGCCACAAAATTTTTTTCGGAAATCCATACCATGTATCATTATGGGAAAATTCGGGACTTTGGGTCCTTCTGGCATCAAGCCCATGTCACTGAGGCACAAAATTGCAATGTTTCTGGCAGTTAAACGTTATGGCCAGTACGTAAAAATTTCAAGTTCTCACTCTGCTAGAAGATGTATATTAAGAATCCGTTTAAGCAAAAAATTTTATAAGACCATGCTGTTCCTGGGTTCAATGCCAGAGCACATTAACATTTCTCTCATAAGGAATATATGTGAAAAGTAGGACGTTGTTTGAGACAGTTGCAGCCAATACTTCTGCTTGAATTTTCACACATAGTTAGAGATGGTGATCTTCTTTTGTGTTGCACAGGAAGTATTACCAGAAAGACCCAGGTACGATGCAGGACAGAAAATATACCTCCCATTTAAAATATATAGGGGTAGTTTTTCATTGTTTTTTTGATGCACTTATTGAAATGATAGGAAGTTCTTGCTCTTTTAGAAGATGTATCTTAAGACTCTGTTTTAGAAATAATTTAGATAAGACCATGCTTTTCCAGGGTTCGATGCCATAGCACATTAAAATTTCTCACATAAGGAATATAAGGGAAAAGTAAGACGTCATTCGAGGCAGTTGCACCCAATATTTCTGCTTGAATTTTCACACAAGTTAGATATGGTGATCTTCTCTTGTGCTGTATAGTAAGTATGACCAGGAAGACCCAGGTTCGATGCCAGACGATTAAATTTCAGCGAATCTTAAGAATATTTTCAATCTTTTTTTTTCTATTGAGGACCGTTTCGATATATGATGCCGACTTGAAATTAGTGGCAGTATGCAAGCAACATTTTACTCGTATATAATAGATATTCAGAGAAATGTCTATATATAATAGACATCCAGAGAAACGTCTTTACGTAATAGATAATTAGCTTTATTTTTTACCAAATATGGATATGTAATCATTCCAACTTAGTCAATGTAAGCACATCATGATGGTTTTATACTCAGCCTTCTGGTTTATTTTCGGAATGAAATTAAGTCCTTCGTTCCAGACCAATACATTGATTTCAAGTGTTAAACTTTTGGTTTTCACACAACAAGAAATTTAGCCTAATTCTCAAAGAAAGAGAAACTCACTTATTGGCATCTGCAAAATAGAATTTTTTTAGCAAAACAGTTTAGTTTAGGTTACTCTGTGGCATCATCAGGTGAAATACACAGGAAAAACTCTCTTTTTTTAAGAATTAAAAACGTTTTTTTACTCCACTAAGTGAGTTTGACTTTCTTTGATTACAAAGGAGTTCCACTGAGATCCTCCCTAAATCCGCAATGTTTAGGTAATGCAATTCAAACAAGCTCAAACAACAATAATATTTTGGTCCTTTCCATTATACATGTCAATCATCAGTATTTCCATGCCATTACCCTTCATTACTATTAAAATAAATATATTCTACGGAAGGATATAAATTAATCGTTATGAATTTCCATACACAATCCATGGGTTGAATAATGAGACTGTTGATGGTGCAGCTCAATAGAATCCAAAAACCATCAATCGCGAAATAATGAATATTTTGCCCCAAATGAGGCGTTCGTAGAAGACACGATATGACGATTTAAAAAGTTGATGGTTTCTCGTGAGATCACATTCTATTAATCAAAGAGATAATTGAGATCAAAATCTTGGTCCATTACAATTATTCTATCCTATATAAAACACTCTGGTGCAAACACGGTGTTTTGTATAGGTACATTTCATGCAGATCAAACCACTACATTTTACTTAAATATTACAGATTTTAACAACTATAGTGTATTACTCAACACTGGAATTTTCTATAAATATGAATCATCACTAAAGTAGTTTCAATCCAAATCAATTTTGCATACTTTTAAAAATAAACATACTCAAGTAATAAGGGCTTCAAGAGATTTATATAATTAAACATTTCTCATCTACAACAATGAACCATAAAAGCTTTCATACAGTTCAATAAATATACAAAATTATTATAATGTTTTTCAAGATATAGATACAAGACTGTAGATCAGATTTGGGTCCTGGACATTTAGAAAATTGCATTCTGAAAAACTTAAGAAAACTAAATAAAATCAAATGTGATTTAACTAAGAAATATGTTATGTTACACATTAATTGTTTAAGGGCATAATAGCTCTTCCATGCATTGGTCATCTCTAGATATTTTTCAGCATAGTGTTATAATTAATATTGACCTATACAAGAGAATAATTAGATATAATTATGATGCTGCTACTGATAATTTTGATCAGAAAAGAATCAAGAATAGGAATAAGGGACCAGCTGAGGCAAGTGGTTCTTCGAGAAGCAACACAGAGCAGGAGATGGATGTGAGGATGTGGCAGGAATGGAAGGGTGAATATGAAGAGATGGTTTTGCTAGATTTGTCCTAATTTTAATTTTGGATGAGACCTATGAGGTGGGAAGATCGGTTAGGGATGAATTGCAGAATGAGTTTCAGGAATATAGATCTACAAACCTTTTAGAGTCTTCGGAAGGCAACCAGAAGGTCATATGTCTGAGAATCTCAAGAAGGTCATTCTTCAGTACCCAACGTTGTTATTGACAGGGGTTTAACGGTTACTGAATCATTAGGAAAAGTGAATTTAATAAATCGACACTACCTGGAAAGCTTTACTTAAGATGATGGACACACAAACAAATTATAATGCGTGTTGATTCAGAGATGGAACCAATCCAGTTGTTGGTGGATGGCATTGGAAAGTTGCTGCGACAAGTAGACAAGAAGAAAGCGCCAGGACCAGAAGGTATACCATCACTTGTCATTAAAAGACTGGCGAATGAGCTTGCTCTCTTTCTTTTCGTATACTATAAGAAAATCTTGGACGAAGGCATTGTACCAATGTCATGGAGAAGAGTGCATATCAGCGCACAGTTGAGTAGAACCTAAACTTTAGTGTTCACATCGGTTTTGCAAAAAGTATTTTGTATCCAAGGATTTTAGTTTTGGGAAAGAGGCATATGGGAGTTACATTTTGAATGATACTGGATTTAGGAAATGAAGAACTTTTTACTGCTTTTGAAGTTTACATCTTCAAAGATTTTCAACTGCATCAATCCTGATTTTGTCTCACATATTACGATTTTATTCATTCATTGTCAAGGCCATGAGCCAAAGTTGGAAAAGCAAATGTTAAGGTTCCCTTGGTCTAGATCAAGTGTATATGATACCTAGATATGTTCTGTTTAGGAGTATCTGCTTCCTTCGATACTGCCATGTAATACATTAACCAGATATCAACCTACTCCTCTGTTCATCACAATTTTCTGATTGCTCTAACCTGCTGGAGTAAACTTTGATGGCACGAGAAGAGTAACGTAAAGTAAAGAGAGTAAGAGAAGAATTACAACATGGAAAACCAAATTATTTTTCTAATTGAGCTAATTGGAATACCTCCCCATGTACAGTAGCAAGTATGGACAAAACGGTATGATGAAGAAATGCAGAGACAGATCTGATCATTAAATTATTACTTCTACTAAGAATGGACGCAAGTTTACGTAAGGCAAATCCCTTGCATACATACAATACCTAAATTACAAACTGCTTCAGTAAAATATCTATCTTTCTAATCACAATAATAACAGATGAAATATTTAGGCATAAAAAAGTAATGGTATAAAAGATGAGTAGAAAAGAGCACTTTTCAGTGGAAGTAGTAGAAAATCTGAGCAGAGGCTACTACAGTGAAACCTGCCTCAACGGCCACCTCCCTTAAGCGGTCACCTCCTCAAGCGGCCATTTTTTTCGGGAACGGAACGAATATCCCGTATAAACAATGTAAATTTCACCTCCTTTCAGCGGTCACCTCCTTCAGCGGCCAGCGGTCACTCTATGTTAGGCCTGCGGCCACTATTTCCGCGACCAGAAACCCTTCTTGCTTTCGAAGATTTCCGATTTTTCTTTAAACAAACTTATTTACTAAGACGCCACTATGTCATATATAGTTTATATATAGTTCTTGGTGTTAGAAATCATAGAAATCTTCATCAGCATTTTAGTCTATCATGAGGCTCTCTTGAGTTGGATGATGCTGTCGCAAAGAAGCCACGCATGACACCATTAATGTTGTGACGACCCACTGCTGACAACAATTAATAAACCAAGAGTAAAATAGAGAAGATTTATTTCTGTGACAGTTCACCGTCCCATGCACAGATTCGGAGAGCAGGTGAATACGACAGTAATGGATGAGGAAGAAGGATGCGACCCTGGGTCTTTCGACCAAATAAATCGCTATAAAATTGCCCAGAAGCACACCATGCTTTTATTTTCTGTCATTGTTTTCCAATCCACTTTACCTCAAAAATATAGACATGTTTGGGATGAGCGGTAAGGGGATGACATGAGCATACGTTATGTTTTTTGTACTGCAGGTAGCGTTTTACCTCTCCGACAGAACCATGCAACGCTATAGAACTCCAGATCGTCTCCACTTGAACGGGCGTAAATAGGGAAGAAACCGAGTGATTAATTCGGATACACTCAGTTTCTTACTTCATACTGTCTCTAGCGTTCAACCGAATTCTTTCAGTAATATACAGCAGTAGTCAGTGAAATCGGTAAAATGAGCGGAGGCAAGAACAAACTCGTGCTGACGCTGGAAGAGAGAAGGAAAGTTATTTTGGAGAGTAAGAATGGAACTTCGGCAAGAAAATTGGCTATTACTTTTAATTGTGGAAGGACACAAATAAATAACATTTTGAAAAACAAAAGCTCAATTTTGAAGGACTGGGAGGACAATAAGAATCGCGCAACGAAAAGGAAGAGATCGACGAGTGTCGAGAATGAATGAGGTTGTGTACAAGTGGTTTACGAGTGCGCGAGCAAAGAGATTACCTGTGAGTGGACCGATGATCCAAGAGAAAGCTCGAGAAATAGCGAACGAATTGAAGGTGAATAATTTTGTTGCCAGCAATGGTTGGTTAGAGTGTTTCAGAAAACACCACAATATTGCATATCGTACAGTGTGGAGAAGGGGGAGATGTAAATCCGAAGGATGTTGACGATTGGAAGAAAAGATTACCATCCTTTTTAGATGGCTGTACCCCTCGTGACATATTTAATGTTGACGAGAGTGGCCTTTTTTATCGGTCAATACCTAAAAAATCCCTTACCCTCAGCAATGAGATGTGCAACGGAGGAAAGATGTCTATAGAAAAATTAACAGTGCTGCTGTGCTGTAATGCGGTGGGAGAGAGAGAGAAACTCTTGATAATAGGGAAATCTCGGAGACCTCGTTGTTTTAAAAGAGTTGATGCCCAACAGTTAAGAGTAAAATGGCATGCGAATAGAAGGGCATGGATGACATCGGCAATTTTCGAATCTTGGCTGAAGGACTTTAATGCTAAGATGGTCTATGAACAGCGGAAGGTGATTCAGTTGCTTGACAATGCCCCATGCCATCCAAGCGTTTCCCTTACAAATGCTAAGTAGCTGTTTCTGCCTCCAAACACAACTGCCAACTTACAGCCACTAGACCAAGGGATTATACAGTCGTTTAAGCTCCAATATCGGAAGCGAGTTCTACGATCCCTTGTTTCCAGGATCGACAAAACCGACAGCGTCTCCGATTTATTAAAGATCTTAAATGTTAGTGATGCTCTGTCCTGGTCAATTTCATCATGGAATGCAGTTAGTGAAAGTAACGTCTAAAAGTGCTTCGGGATATGTGGTATAATCACCGACAGGATTGACGAAGAAGCATCGCAAGAAGAACTGAGAGAGAGTGAGGAATTGCAGTCTCTAGTGAGAATTCTTGGGACATCATACGATGTGGATGAAGAATTGAAAAACATTGACTGCTATGATGATCTGAGTGGAGACTGGGAGGCTAGACTGATGGAAGACCATCAAGGTAATGACTAAATAATATTTAATTCGTGAGCATTTGAAATGAAAAAGAGAAAACAAGGACCGATATCGATGACAGTATTCCTTCGCTAAGTAGAAATAATTTCAGCAATTTACGATATTTTTTGATAAATCACATATATTACCTAAATTCATACATCGTTATTATATTTGAAGCTATTTCAGAGAGCTACTTCTATGTTTCTAATTTATTTAAATTTTCATTTATACTCGGAGAGCTGCCTTGTTGATAAGTAATACATAATAATAGTATGATGTATAACTAATAATAGTATATATTTTCGCAGGAGCGAGCACATCTAAAAAAGATGAATCCACAGACACTATTTTCGTAGAAAGTGAAGATGATGATGACGATGAACCATCTTGTTCAATAGCTGAAGGAGTGCAAAATCTACGACGCATGCGGTCTCTCTCCGAAGGGAGTTGGGGAGAACACGCAAAAACAGAAATATTAATAGACTCTATTGAACTTTGTACCGACAAGCAGAATTGTTTTAATTCTAAAGAATCAACAATAAAAGACTATTTTCTTAATTTAAAACGTAAATACAAATAAAACGTTTTAAAATAATTAATTATTTATCGTAAGCATACGCGTTCAAATCTATCCATTCCATGGTTTCCTTCAGGCAAAATAACTTCACCTCTATTCAACGGCCACCTCCTTAAGCGGCCATTATTGTTAGTCCCCATTGGTGGCCGCTGAATAGAGGTTTCACTGTATATGACTTTCTTTCGAGATAGATAAACTGCTCCAAGGAAAAGCCAACATGGAAAATGTCTGACAGTACTCAAACACTGAACCCTCACTTCCGAGGTCACTGCAATAACTAATTGAGCAATATTGCCACAAAATTCAGACCACTTTAAGAGAGTTTTTTTTCTTTTTCTGAATGTTTTTCAATTTTCTTAAGTGCATGCATTTACATTTGCAGTTACTTTTCACCCTCCACTAATAAAATAGTTATCATAAAAGAACTGAATTAAATGGAAAAGAGCGCAATAGAAAAAGTGATGGAACTAATGTAAGCAGCACATTTCCATGCGAATCTACTCCCTCTTAAAAAATCCACGGTAAGGAAATTTTGGATTCTTTAATAATACCACAAAATTAACCCTGAATCTGTATCGTTTACTCCCTCTTACTTTAGCAACTGCGTAAAATATAAACAAAGGCTAAGCAGAATGTTACTGAAATCTTTACTGAAATAAGTAATCTGAAAAACAGATATCTCGCACATTATATTCTATGCCTGCAAGGGTGTGAGGGACATTGATGATCACAAGTAAGCCTTTATTTTCAATCACTATCTTAATCAGGATATATCATTTACATCATCCAGTACCCAGCTGCTTGAAAAATAATATATATAGATTTTTCCTAATAATATACAAAATAGACAACATGAAATGCTTTACAATTAGAAAACATTTTGCTTGTGGCGATTATATTCAAAGAAACTCTAGACAAGTCAAAGAACATGATGATAGTCCTTCCAATAACATTCTTTAACTTATTCTTCCCTAATTTCAAATTTGGATTCCAAGTCCATAATTCAACTTAGGCACATCCAATTTTCGTTGAAACTAAAGAAATTTACAGTAATTGCTCAGGATAAAGATATGGTACAGTAATTGATTAAACAAATATTAGATTGACTGTTATTAATTCACGATGCTATGTGAGCCTTGGATACAACCTGCACTTTTGATGTAACTAACGTAAAATCAAGTATAAATGATAATCGTCCATACATAAATAAACAGTCTCTGATCACAGACGTAGTTGTTTAAAGATCACACGAATGAAAATTCTGTCGATGACAGATAACAATAAATACTCAGTATGAAGACGGCGAAATTGATAAGGAAGGATAATTTACAAGGGGTCTAACGGGGGCTTCTGGACATGGACATAGGTTTAAATAAAAAGGAAATATCGCTCACCACCGTTGGGACTTCTACTTTTGTAAATTGAACCACGTCCTCCAGATGCTCTGCAAGAATCTCTACCTTTTCGTTTTGTGGACCCTCTTGCAATTCCTGTAGTCTCTTCTTCAGTCGCCGGTGGTCCAACTCCGTGTCTTTTCCTTCTGAAGTATCGCGCCAAGAAGCCTAGCAATGCTAACCCAACCGTCATTGAAACCACAGTCACCTATTAAATAAAAACAAGGTTTCAAAAATAAAAGGCAAGAACATGAATACTACGGAGAAATGAACAAAATAGTACATAAATAGGAAGCAAATTTTAAAAAGATAAATAATATGAATTAAGAAAGTGACTGAAATCGTTCGCAAAAAGAAAATTTCCAGATAATAGTAAACTTCTTCGTAAAAGGAAATAATATCCCTACCTTTTGAGGAACTGATACCTGGATATTCCTCGGCAACTGGAAGTTCCTCATCATAGGCAGTTGTAAAATTTGGACACTAAGCCCACCTTGATATACTTCTGAAAACATACTGTATGAACTTCTGTTAGTCCCTAGGTGTACTTAGGAACATCATTTAGTGGACGGGATTGAGTGAAATAGCCTAGCAGATGGCATTTAAAGGTGTATTTATCAATAGTCTTGCACTAAGACTTATTTTATTAGCTCTAAAACCGGATTTAATTCCATTGATTGAGAATAGAATTATCAGAAGCAACTATTCATGCTTGTATTTGCACCTCGGCAAAGTTTCACGTTCATAAATTTTTCGATTCTCATTTGTCACGGATTGCCGGCATTTCATTTTCCGACGTTAGGTAGCGCAGGTAGCGTTATTTCCATGTCCCGTCAAGTACGAATTCAAAAATGGTCGGCGGAATTAGTTCAACTGCGCCGTTACCAGATGACGCTAGCTACCTTATTTGGCGCTTGATTTGAATGTGGAATTTTTTATTATTGATATACTGTATTATGGCTTATAATTATTTGTATACTTTTCCTGCATTCAATCTGTGCTGAAGTGGTTACGAGATGAAGATGCACCTGGAGTTTATTTGCTACAGCAGATCCTCTAAATTGGAATGATCTTAATTCAGAGAGAAGGGACTTGCTTGCACTGAAAAATTTCATATCCCTGGAAAATATGGACAACGTTCACTATTTTCCAGAGTTACGAGATTCTTCAATAAAAGCAATAGCTTTCTCTCCCATTGAAGATCACAGCAATGTAGAAGATCTGCTGTAGCAAGTACATGCCAGATGCACCTTCATCAGGTAACCACCCTGTAGAAATGCAGCAATAGAATATAATTAATTATTCACTGAATGATAAAATTGATGATTCCAGGAAGTTCAAGTTGTTGTAAAACACAAGAAATACCAAGAGCATTGTTCACACATTTTTTATTAAAAGAAAATTTGCATACACGTTGGAATTGTTATAAACAGCAATTAAGATTTATCTGGAGTACATTAATTTTAATTAGTTTGTTTCAGACGGAATTTAATGTACATAGAAAATATCAGTGCAATTTGAGAACAATATACAATGATGAATCTTTAACTGAAGATGAAAGCAGTTTAAAAGTAATGTATCAGTTATCAAAATTAATAACTAAATAGGGTTATGACTGATTACTCCTCTACCACCTAGGAGTTTTTCAGTATGGTTGCATTTATCTTTTTCATAGAATATTACTACGTGGCAAAGAGATCCCCTTTAAGTATATATGAAACCACTAAACCATAAATGAATAAACTGTAATGAAAAAATATGTATATATTTGAGTTTTATTTTGGCCAAAGACAATTCATTAAATACATTTGAAGAAAGACAGTAAGAAGAAGTAATGAAAGACAAAAAGAAAAAAAATAATAAAATATACTAAGATGATCACAAATGAAAAAAAAAAACATAATTGTTAAAACAGCAATGGCTAGAAAAGTTTATTTATTGAAATTATGCTGCAATTAGACCATCATGCCTGATGGCAGTGGTGTAGGAGGAAATGCTAAATTACAAACAATTGCCTGGCATTCGCCCAAAGACGGGAGGGAAACCCCTCCAAAAACCTTCCGCAGGCAATGAATTACTTTTACATATATATAATTATATATTTACAAAATTTAGATAATTATTAACATCAAAAAAAATTAAAAAGTACAAAAATATCGACAATGAAATATCAATTAGAAAATAAGTAAGAAAATTAAGCATAATAACGAATATTATTAATGATACGCAAAGTATGATACAACAATACATGGTCCTCCTTTTCGTCTCAATCTCCATCTTCATAGATAAGCACAGTTACAGATATATACAGTTACAGATGTATACAGTTACAACATTCTTGCTCTTGAGCAAGAATTCCCACATAGAAAGATACATATTGCATAAATTCTTGTGTAGTAGTACATTCATGCAGTTGAGCTCTGTGAAGCTATGCAACGGATCTCAAGAACATTTGCATTCAGTTTTACCCATGAAAAATTTATATTGTATTATATATATTTATATTATATATAGTTGAAATTTTAATTTAATTTGGAAAAATGTATTGAGAATAATGAAGATTAGAAAAAATTATGTTATTTAAAGTTTCTATTTATAACTTAAAGAATTAGAGAAAAAATATAAATAAATATATAAATAGTTTATGAGATATTAACTATTTATTAACTAAAGACTTTTGTTGCAATAAATCAGATTAGATGCATCTATAAGCCGAAAAAATATCATATGGGTTAACATTTAACATGTTTTTCATTACCTTATATCATTTTGTTGCATTCTGCATACAATTTGAATTGATTTATCGTATCACATGGCTATACTTATTAATTTATATCTCCTAATCCCATTGTCATCCCAACTTGATTGTTTACTATGTTGTGTAGTATAAGATGAAAAAGCAAATATATTTTTTCCAAAAAAATCGAAGGCGTGGTGTTTTGAGATATTTAAGGTCAAAGGTTAAGGTCACTGACCTTAATAATTAACATTGCTTGAATATGTTCAAGTTGCATATCATTTGAAAGCTTATACTTAGCACTTTCCAAATTTGCCTGTTTTACAGTTCTATCTTTATTAGAACAGAAGTTACATTGGTTTTTGTCAGCAGTGTTTGTCGAATTTTCTACACATTTTCAGAACTTTGGGTGGGCATTACTTTCTTCGTACTAGTACTAAAATTCTGTAATTTGGCATTTTTCTTTCTCTCATCATGTGCAATAAGCACACCAAATTTGATGAAAATCAGAGATGGTCAGGTTGAAAATTGTACTTTTCTGTGTTGGTTTGACATGGAATGACCCAGTGTCAATATTTATGATGGGTAAATCTCTTACAGATATAGTAGAAGCATTGAATAAAGATTTCAACAATGTAGCAAACTGGATGAGTGTTAACAAATCGACTCGAGCGTTGGTGTAGTTGTTTTATTGGATGAGGGCAATTAGTTAAGATTTTTATGAAGAGTAACAACTGATTGTTACATATCTTTAGAACTCAGATTAAGTTTCTATCAACCTTGTGCATCTCGGTTACGTTTTATGGGGAAGAATGATTATAACTTAATTCACCTACGGGGCCTTGGCGCTAGTATCTAGCGTTTCGATAGATTTCGATATATATTTTTAATCTCGTGAAGTGGCAGCTCTGACCGCTCTGACAATGGTATTTTGAATAATACTTACATTGACAACATCAATAACAGCATAGTTATTAAGTCAGGATTGGAGATTATACGGACATTCCGATTATGGTATTCTGGTTCGTTGAGAAAAGCAAAGGAAAATTACTTCGCCTCTAACCTATGTAAACTTATTTTGCTTCACTCATGTGGATATATACATTACAAAGTCTGTCATCGTCATACTATGTAACGTAAAGTCGGCGTCTGCTGGCAGCTTGAATACACACTCGCCCGGCCTTGCCTGTAGTGTGGGAGGTGACATAGTATGTTTTTTCAGAGGAGATGAGATACTAACAGGATTGCATACGGAATAATTAACCAACAGTTATTATTAATATTACTTAATGTTAGTAATTATTATTGTGGCATTGTTTGTAGCTTTCTGAGTCACTTTCACAGTCAAGCTTAAATGAACCAGTGACCAAGGGAAGGTCAGTGAACCGTAATTTATAGTGTATAGTGATAAATACAAAGTTTTCTGATTTACTTCGCTTTGCAGAGAAATGTAGTTTAGAGTCAACATTCAATTCGTTACCATACACACAAGGATTACACAGAGTTGGTTGTTATTTCTGCGAGTTGCTGCTTAGTTTTGTTGTCTAGTGTCAATGTCTTATCGGGAAGATTTAATAATGGACATTATGTTTAACAGTTTCGAGAAATACATTGTTCCATTATAGTTTGTGTTAATTGTTATTTAACGCTTTATTATTAATTTTAATAATGTTGACTTTTGTGCTATTCAGTTGCATCTCCTCGTTTATCATTTTATTCTAACATTACTTGAAACAAAATTAACCTGGCTAATCGATGAGTTGAAAAATTAAAATTTTCTTTTTTTTGCTGCATTAATAGTCATACTTATTAATATTAGCTATGATTGTTAATGTAAGATTTTGTAAGCCCACTTTTATGTTGCTGATGTTTAGTATAGGGTCGAATGTTTCCTGATTCAAGGATTTATGAAGTGAATATTATTCTATGGATTGCCATGAATTATGAAGTTAATAACAGAGTTTTTCCATTAGTGAGTTCGATTATTCTTGTAATTCAGCTTTAGTGTTTATAATTAGTGTATTTTATTAAGGAGAAATTGGGCCTTGATTTGAAATCAATGTTGCAGCTACCTAAAAGATTTATATTTTTGTTAGAACCATTTGCATTATCATTTTCATAAGTCTTGGGATACACCAAATAGAAAATCAATACACAGTATTAGTTTAGAATGTTCAGTCACATTCTTTCATCCTAACAAATCATACTTGCATCGATAGTGTGAATTAATGTTACTAACAAGTTCTTTTTCTCTAAAGCTTATTCAGATTATGGACAATTGTTACTTAAAATTGTTATATATGGTAATTATTTTTAGGTGGGCTTCTTCCAATATCTGTGCTAATTTCTCATGCTGAAAGGAATCGTTTTAGTTCTTCTTGTTATGAAAAGTGAATTACTGGTAATTTCCCACCTTTTAACAACAAATGGTGTATTGTTCTTATGTTTAATTATCTGTAGCTATTCCTGTTTATACATTTGGTTATATGTGTTGTCTTCTCAGATTTATTCATTCTCTGCTTCACAATGAATCTCATTAATGTACTTTCTATAATCCAATTTTAAATAGTTAGATCCCATGACAGTTTTGAATCCAATTTGTGGATTTGTACTTTGAGTTTAGAACATAAGCTATGGACTTTCATAATTTCTGTACCTGTCCAGTGTTTTTTCTTAAAATTTGATGCAATTTATGGATGTGTGTTAATTATTTAAGGTGCAGATAGACTGTTGAATACAGTGAGAAGTGATATTTATTGTAGAAGTTAAGTCCTCTAATGTCATGGTGAAAAGAAATGTAGGTAATTTTGTGGTATTTTAGATACTGTTTTTGTTAAATTTTATTAATCCTTTTACTTATATTTGCTGTGCTCCAATTTCATTCTGGAATATTTATCTTTAAGAACACTTAAAAATGCTATTTTTAATTATAATTAACTGTTTTTACGTATTAAAATTATGCCTCTTAATAAATTTTTGGTTATTCAAGCATAATCATCTGTATTTTCTTTACTATTTACCATTATTTCAGTAACCTGCTGAATGAATCAAAAAGGAACATATAACTTTTTGTAAGATTTAACTCAAGACGTGAGTATTTCATTATAAAAATTCCTCTATCGTAAAAATTATTTCGTATTCATTGTAAATAATTCGTAATAAACGATTTGGCATCGATTTCAATTAAAATATAAATAATTAAAAAGAAGCGTTATTCGAAAGGAGCGGATAGCGGTGTCGCCAGAAGAGCGCCATCAGCACCATCTGGTGAATTAAGTTATAGTTAATTTGCCCCTAACGCTCCTATAGGCGGAAGATAGGACTTGCACGAACCTGGTTTCTATACAATACGTAATAAGTAATTTTAAATAATAATAATAATAACGTAATTTTTTCATTTAATAAGTAATTAGTTGCATTATCGAAAATAATAATTAGAGCTGAGATTGATCAAACTGAAAAGGAACAGGGGAAGTTCCGGAAGAATCTTCTGAAATATATAACCAAGAGCAGTTCCTAAAGGATTTCAAGAAGAGTTCTATAATGCAAGTTCACAAATAAATATGAAGACGCGATAATCAGATCAAACGAGATTTCTATAAAAGAACATTTTCGCGGCTGAAGAATATCCAAAGATTAGCTCTGTTGGTAATGAAAGTTTAACTGAATATAGGGCGTCACAGAAAGAATCTTTTAAAACATCCAAAACAATAGCTAAGAGATGTGTTTTCACAAAGAAAATAACAAGCACGATCTTCAAAAATTTTCAATAATGAAACAATGACTTACAGTTGTATATTGTCCATCCTTTGCCATCACGCAGACTTGGTACTGCTAACCACTGACTTCACACGAAACGCACAAGAATAAACTTCACTTCTAGACACGATGAAGAAATTATGTTAAATTCCTAGTTAATTTAAACCGTAAGGAATTCACAGTTTTCTTTCACCGAAAATAGGGGCTAAGATTCACAAAACAGGAGCTTAAGCACGATGGGCTGAAGTATGAGGACGAAACCTTTTCTTTCTACGACACTTCTCATTATCATGTCAGATGAATGACGCAACGGGCAACCATCAGTGGTGTTCCTCAGACTCCTTGATAAACTGTTAAAAATGAAAGGAATTCTTCGTAAATGAAGTTGAAATATTGATCAATTAATTAAATATACTTTACCAAACCCCCTCATATTTTATATTTACTTTAACTAGGTTCATCGAAACAAAACGAAATCTTATCTTTCCACTCTCTTGAAAGAACATTGTATTGTGAATGCGTAACACTTTAAATATTCAATCACCGTATTTAATCTATTTTCATGATAAATCAATAAATAATCATATATTTAGAAGCCTTGATAAAGCATTATCATAAGTCTTCGACACGTGGCGAGGTCGATTTTATACTTTGTAGCTCACAAAATAAATCACTAAGATACAGTTTTTTTTTCATCAATTTCCGAAAAGCAATGATATATATTCACTATTATCATACTTAAAAAGCAGGAAGCAATCACTTGTACTCTCCTGAATATTATAAAAGTAAAATTACACGTGGCAAACTCACCCGTCAGGAGAGGTTAATCCTCGCTTGGTTCTTCCTGCTCAAGTTCTATGGGAAGTGAGTTCGCGCCATGTTTGCGCATCCCCTGTGTGACAGTTGAGGAGGAATAATGTTTGGAGAGCGAAATACAAAATCGATTATTTAAAATGTTTTTGTGTACGATTTACTATTTGTAATTCCTAAGAAAATATAGAATCAGTTTTATACTCATATTCATACGCCCACATGATACACTGAATTATAATTATTACTATCCAATTTTCTATGTCAGTAGAAGTTTTCTAACCATGGATTGTAGAATATAGCCAAATCGGCTGCGCTTATTTTATTATGTATTATATATTTATATATATATATATATATATATATATTATATCATACATTTCTTAGAAATAAAAATGTACTACTCTTATTCTAAATACATTAAACAGATAATCCAGTAAAATAAAATTCCTTCTCACAATTCTTCAATTTTTGCCATCTCAATTCTCAATTATCGTAACTTTTGAAAATCATTTAACTGCGAATAGCTAAACGTCGCATTTATAAATAACCCCCGTTTTTTTCTCTTGAGGGAAATTGGAACTTTTGTTTATAAACTTTGCCCCTAGTGTCATCTCTTGAGGAAAATTAAAACTCTTGGTTATAAACTTCGCTGTTAATGCCATCTGTCAAGGAAAATTGGTACTTTCGTTATTAAACATTGATATTAATTCTGTATCTCCAGAAAAATGTGAACTTTTTTTAACTGAAAAATAAATATATCCCTAGGTAAACTGTAACATTACCATTCGTTGAGATAGAATTCAGTATCATACTTATACTATATTTAGCAAAAGCCTACTTTACCTAGGAAGGCGGGTTAAAAAAATAAATGTTAACTTTTTTAATCAAAATCTTTTTCTATTTATAATAATTAAAAGAAAATTTAAACATTTATGTACCAATATTACATTAACTTTGATATTTTTCCTATTTATAAGTAACTAAACAGTTTCAAACTTTTGGAGTATGTAAAAAGGGTTTATTATATTGATTTTAGTAACGAAGTCACTCTATGTTTCAAATGCCGTAGGAAAATAATGAAAATTAATATCATTCCTTTTGAAAAAAAGTCAAAATATAGGGCATAAATAATTTTTCAATTTTTTTATGAAACTTCCAGTTTAGCAGTTTTTGACTATGACATACGATTAGTAATATTTGCATTATTGTAAAATTAATCCTTATCACTGTCACCAACCAGTAAAAGTATAATTTAAAATTATGTTTTTGAATCGTGTTAAACTTGGGTCCTACAAATGATATAATAACTTTTTGTTATTAATAAACCATTCTTAACTTACATCCAGCCTAACAATTTCAACTCTTTACCACAAATATGACAAAACAACGCATTCTTAAAATTTGCCTCTTCTTCTGGGCTAAGCGATACCATAGAGTAACTATACTAGAGGGCTAACCTTATGGGACTAAATGATATGAGTTTTTTCATTCTTTTCCTCCTCGATAGATGCCCTCAGCGTAGTTCTTCTTCGCCCGGCCACCGAGCCGAAGCTTATCTCTCGCAGCTGTGATTAGATTAAAGCGATAAGAACACCGCCCAAAGCACAAGAACGGCTCCTGCTCAAGTTAGCCGTTCTCCGATTCATTCGCGTCGATGCTTCCGCCGACCCTCTATACAAGTGGACGGCCAACCACGGCTCGCGAGCCTCATTCGGCTCTTTGGCCCCTCGAGTGTGGCTTTACGTGATGACTGGTTTTCTTATTTATATTTTAATAATTTACTTAACTACATGGTTTAAGTAGAAAATAATTGGCTTTCAAAATAAATTTTAACCGTTTTATTGTTGATATTTGGCCCTATTGATTAATAAGTCTGCCGACCACTGCCCTATAATCTTGCAACTGCTTGCTAATAGCATTTCTTTAATTGACTTTTAATAACTGTACACCGATTTATCATGGATGGCTGAAAAATCTTCTTTAATTATTTATGATGATAATGACGAATATTCATTTTATTTCGAGTACTGAGTAGATGTTCTGGAAGATCGATAATGAATCCATGCAAACTGAATAACAGGGTATAGTACAGTAGAACCCCGTTTTTACGAACCTCAATTTTAGGTAATGACGCAGTTTTAGGAACCATTCCGCCGGTCCCGATCTTTGTACATGTAAAATTACCTCAGTTTTACGTTAAACCTCGATTTCATGTCTTACGAAGTGAGAAGCCGGTCTCTAGGAGTGAATGAACCCAGGTTTTACGAAGTATTTGAAATGGTTTTGTCGCACTGAGCTCAATACAACGGGATGATGATCGCCGTAAACAGGAGCAGCTGAACCCAGACCGCCTATGTTGGGAGGACCCTCAGCACATGTATTTTAGATGGGAAAATGTGGAAAAATCGAATATAAGTGTGGTGTTTTTTGACGTGCTTACACTGCGGTAAAATTCCTGTGGATGATCATCCATGCATTCTTATGGATCGCAATGCTATCGCTGGTATCATCATTCTATATATATTTACTTCCGTGTTTTGTCGTCGATGCCTAATTCGATGTGTAAACATTTGGCATTATGCAAATGTAAGAGCGAGTATTAAAAAGTAAATAAATTTCATAAAAGGTATCAAAACACCTTAACAACATTTTAAAATTTAATGCACGCCGCATCTGCACATATTTGCGTCACCTCCAATGATCTTTTCCCCCTAGCGAGCGTGGACACGCTGAAAAATATTGGTCTCCAAGCGAGAAAAAATTGCGCGCATTCAGTCAGAATCACTCTCTGAGCAAGGTGGCCTGTGTTATGATATCCCGTCTGCCTTTCAGTTAAATAATGGATAAAACATCGCTGACCAAGAAAAAGAGGAAGTTTCAGAGTTTGGTCACCAAAAGGTCAATTATCAAGGAAGTACGTGATCGCGGGTAGACAAAACAGAAATTTCTCGGAAGTATGGCATATCTTTATCTATATTAGCAACAATCGTCAATTCTAGTGAAAACGTTTGAGCCACGAAAAGGCATCGTTAAAAACAAGTACGTCTCATCGCACAGTGGGCTGGAATCGAAAAAATCTGGCCAAAAATAAGAGTGGTTTTTTTGAATGCGGACTTTAAAACCTCGCATAGTTATGCTTGAATAAATTTTGCATATAGCTGCGAAATCATTATTGGTGGTTCCCACGCATTACAATTCTACAGGGGGTCAAGGTTGACCAAATTTCATGAAAAATGCCGATCTTCGATTTTTCGCAAAATTCCTCAACTTCAAGCCAATCCTAAACCAAAATGAGCAAACTCATCGGGTATATGGGTATCATCAAATATTGGCCGGAGTGAGTTTTCAAAAGACTCTATTTGTCTTACTTGTTAAGTCTCTCGTACAAACGGCAAAGAGTTTCGAATGAGAGGGAGTTTGCCGTCCAGTCTGAAGTCATTGTTGATAAAATTATTTCTTAAGGATTTCACGAGATGCGGTACGTCATATATACAGAAGATTTTACTGCCATTTATTTCAAAGAAAGGTTTCTCTATTGAAACTCCTATCTCTTTAATTGTCTTGGAGCAGTTGGAGCTGGCTTTATCAGATAAAATACACTAAGGACGTAACCCAATGAAAAATAATTTTTCATTTAAAAGGAAGAGAATGCTTCGTATTTGTCCGCTGTTGAGACCATGCTCCGAAATAAAATAGCCTACTGGCAATATCCAGTTCAGAGGAATGCCTCTTATCATGAACACCAGGTACTAGAAACGACTTTATGTTCCCGCCTTAGAACCAACTTATGTTTTCGCGAACGGCCGAGCGGTCCCTTTTTAGGACCACTGATTTTGAGAGACACTTTGTTTCAAATCAGCTTATTATCACTTTCTTCGCTAAGAATGGGAAGATATTTTTCTCAGGCTCCTAGGATGACCCTCTAACCAAGGTAAAAGCTATGAATCACACTTGACATGTGGTATACATTGATTATCACTTTCGAAATTAGGCCCATCTCATCATGAATCTCTCTCCTGTGCATCTGAAATGTAAACAGTCCCAATGCTCTCTTATGCCTCACCCTACTCGTTTATGTTGGACATAAACACTCTTGAGTTTCCCTAGCATATTAGGTCTAAACAAGTGGTCAGCTCTTTTCCTCAGAAAAAAACAAAGATAACGATTAAAATCCTCTTAAATTCATCCTCTGGCTCTTCGTTGCTCAATTCAGATGAGTGTCCCTTGGTTCGAAGTTCCGCCATTAAATAGATCAAGGGCTATACTAAAAAAACAAATACCTTTGTAAATGTATTAAAATTATTTGATAAAATTATAATATAAAGTAAAATTTCCGATACATCGTAAAACATATTCCCTGGGTAAAAAATCATATAATTCTTCATTTGTGGGTCAGTTCCTGTAAAGTTGAAATGTAATATAGACAATAAAAAAGAAGTACATATTGACATTGAGATGTTGTCTTGAATATACATGTAGTTTAATTAGACCATCATTAATAGCTTTCGAGTTATTTAAGAAACTGGAGAGCTAAATAATTTTCTTACTCTCAGCATTTACATACCCGGCCACTCAGAGATACATTTGGGATTTAAGGTCTCGAAAAGACCTCGATTACATGGTGGGTGTGAAGAATGCCAAGGCTTCTTTGATGAAAATTTACTCTTTTGGATAAAAAATTATATAATAGCTAATTCTTATACCATGATGCCGATCTTTTATTTATTCTTACTAAACTCATAAACTTTTATCAATTCTTACTAAACTTATAACTTTCTAAACTTACTAAACTAAATAAATTCGAAATAAAATGTAACTTTTCTGATGATACAAAATTATAGTTCAGGAATATATTTTTAAATTAAAAAAAGTATATTTAAAAAATTAACTTCTACATTTCGATTACGAAAATTTTATTAAATCATTTTTAGCCTTCGATATTTTTTCCAATTTTAGTTATTGCAATTATTGGTTAACCTAAACACAAAGTTTCATACTTCTGGCGTTTTTCTTTCAAAAGCTATGTTTAATTTGTTAAAAATTATGCATACACTATAAAGGGCCTTCTCGCACTTGGTACATATTGTGCGGCTCCTTTTACGCTTCCTTTTCCCTGTTTTACTTCTTTTGCTGCACACACAACAACCCTTCTTTACCTCTGGTGATATCTCTAGTGGCTGACCGTTAAACTGACAGGCGTACCTGACAGTTAAACAATGATTTTTTTTATGGAAAATTATCAACTTAAAAGCGCATTTAGGTAAATACGCCATACACGTGCTTACATCACAGATCTCGAGAGTTACAGATGACTTATATTTTTGAAATAAAATTTCATCTTCTTACTTTCCAAGCATTCTTTACGTTTAAGTGGCATTTATTGAAATATGTATACATAACGTCGGTATTCTAGCATCTATTACATTTTAAGGTTTGCAGCTGCATATCGGCTGCAAATTCTTAATCAAATCCGCAAGTATCATTTAGTTAACCTTTGCTGTCTGGGCTCCAACTACCAAATCCCAAGTACCGCTACTTCTATTCTATAAGGCGTCAAACTAACGATTTTTTCATAATAAGTTATTGCGCGGATTTCTGGAAATTTACCTGACGTACTTTTCGAGATTTTGCATATCGAGAATCGGGATATTTTGGCATTTGTTTACCTGTAATGTGGAATGTAAAGTTTCCGGGGATAATTGTATTGATGGATTAGCATATTTTCCCTTCGCCAGAGCATTCAGAAGTAACCCCAGATTAAAGACAGCGGAGAAAAACCCCGATGTTCTTTGGGTGTGTTTTGTAATGTAATTTGTGATTTTCGTGAACGGATATGAGTAGGCATCAGAGATACTGTAGCTTATATTCAGTTTCGCCAGCGGACGAAAACATTACACCAGAACTGCGATTGATCAAGGAAGTCCCAGCAATGCCATCGTTGAAGTTTTTCCCACAATAACATTTTCGTCAATATTTTCTTCGTCAGTTCTTTCTTTTTCCAAGTGATAGTGAAAGAATCGTACTCCAGTATGCATATGTTAATTATTTTCTTATCAAACCAGTTTTGTGACTATTGCTTTTGCCTTGTTTTTATTTGTCTTCAGCCATGGTTGATCCATAGCTCAAACGTGCAGCATTTGTTATTTCTCCTCTTATCCCTGATCTATCTAAGGCACTTACTCTTAGGTCTTATTCTCACTAATCTAATCTTGAATGAAACTGATCCTATTGGAACCAAACCAGATGAGTCATTTTGTCTCAGAGACTTTTGAGCGTGAAATGTTGACGAGAGTAGATGCTGAGCGGTCGAGTCGCCATTGTAAGGCAATTGTTATCTTCTAGATAACAAAACGATGTACATAATTTTGACATACGATTGACCACGGCTCACCAACGCTAATGCTGGTTGCGATAAGAAAAATAAATAGTGGTAGAAACAAAGAGGGAAGCACTCCGGTCAGAAGAAGTTAGGAGTAGTATTGGCGATACGTAATCAATCGAAAGACCTCCGATCCTAATTCTCAAAAATCCCCCTTAAACCATTATCAATGCAGTAAAAACCTTCATAATTAGAATACAGCCTTATTACAATTCATCACATTGTATAGGGGTCATTTTTATACTGCGCATATAGTTTTCTGAGCTAAGTTACTTTTATAGCATGCGCTCCGAATTCTGCATTTGCGGACTCTGTCCCACCAAAGTAGCGAAAACGTTAATTTCAGCCTTCAAAGTAAATGAGAAATACATCTCTTTATTCCAGAATAAATAATGTAAGACATTCAAAGGATATTATTTTAATTACAGATATGGATGACAGAAAACAGACATATTTAAATAATTCTTTAGAAAAACAATATTCCTCAGCGATTACTTATTTATTATTTATTTACATATTTAAAACAACGATGTCGCGTTTTCGCAACTTCGGCCGAAAATATGTTAAGATACGTCACCAAAAACACTTTCGAAGATATGACGCCATGCAGACACCGTATAATAATAATACCAAGAAGTTATAAAGTAAAACACCATAAACTTCCACGAAGTTCGGCCGAATACGATAGAATTTAATTATACGAAGGATTCATTTACTATATACGTTCTCAGAAAACGTAGGGGATATAATGAGACTCCCTTGTTATTGTTATTATCTATACGGCGAGGGAGATAAATTAGATTCTAGCACGAATCAATTCAAGAATTAATTCCATCCGCAAACGACACGCAAAAGTAACCGATAAGGGAAGGAGATTTCTTGCCACACACCGAAAGGCGGCTTTTAGGGCTTTTATGTAAACATAGACCCTTGAATCCCCGATACATTGTCTTAAAAAGCCCGGATTGCAGCGCATGGATCTGATTTAAATGCCCGCGTCGGATGGAAGCAGGAGGAGCTGCGCTAACTGACGGCTGCTTCTGAACTACGTCAAAAAAGCATAACACCTCGATGCATTGACGCGAGCCCTCTAGTATAATTACTCTATGGCGATACCATTGGCAAAACGTTTTTATACAACTTGATTACTCTCTCTGCTTCCTCTTTCATTTTCTGCATAAAGACCTGTGCGGTATTGGGACCTCGGTAAAGCTGTGGTGCCTAGCATCCATTGGGGGTTATGAGAACATAGCAAAAGCTGAATGGTTGTTTTTCTGAATAGCGTGCGTGTAGGATGCATTAGGTAAAGATTCACAAGTGCTGATACCTCGGAGAATACATTCAAAGTCCGCATATATTTCATACAGAACTGGAAATGAAAGCCCGAGTTTGTTAAATTTTAATATCTTATCCCCCTTGATAGGAAGCTCAATTCTCGCGGGTTTTTTACTATTACAGTTCGCTGTATGCGTCCTTAATTTTTTTCATCATGATAATGCATGAAGCATCGTTTGCAAATGTAAATTCTACGACATTTTCTTGTTATCTGAAGATGGATTAGACTCTCAAAGACTCTCAAATCCAGCAATAATGAGCTGTGTTGTCATTTGTAATATATAATAGGTCAAGATGATCTGCTAGCACGGTATCTACAATTTTTATTGGATAGACATTGTTTTTTTCGTTTAGCCCGAAAACATTAATAGAAATTTTATTTGTTCGCTCGAATTTAGGAATATCAGAGTTTGACTGGGTATTCAATACATAAACTTACCTAATAAATATTATTTCGATTGGATTATGGTAACCCGTGTCAACTTGATGACAAACAATTTCGAGAAATGAAAATTTCTTCCCACAAAGGGGACACCAGGTTAATGGGTAATTAACAAACGGATTCAAACAAATCTTTTAGGGCATGTTTTTGCTTTAAAATAGTGGACATGTGTCTGACCGTTTAAGTCGATGGGCTTTTGTTTATAAATATTAGCAACTGAATATCGGAGTTAGGAAACCACGCCATACGCATATATTGCAATATAGATCTCGAGTTAATAGGAATTTATTTTCTTCCATTTCTTTCTCTGATAACTTATTATTTTGTGATTAAATATCATTTTGATATGTTCCAAGCATTCGTTAATTTTAATTTATTCTAATATATACGTATAACTTCTTACAGTGGGCTAGAATCGAAAAAGGCAGGTCAGAAAAATTTATACAGGGGGTTGAAGTAGACCTAATTTTCGGAAAAATGCCAGTCATATATTTTTTGCAAAATTCTTAATCAAAAAACACAAGCACCATTTATAAATAGGTAGCCTTTTTTGTAAGGACGCTAGCCATCAATTCCTAAGTATCGAGCCTAAGTACCATTCTCGCATAAGAATCTACTTACAGATATTACCATAGCTTTCTTTTAAATTTTCAAAGTTCAACTGTCTTCTTCCTTAACACGCGGTTCATTGTATGGAAAGTAAAATAATTAGAGATAGTAGTTGCTTCCTTAGTTTTCTGTTTAGATCATAATTTTGTTAACTCACTTTCTCTTGTTTTATTTAAGAGAAAAACATCTACAACTTCATTTCAGCCAGAAGCAAGTCATTATTAGATTGTCATAAAATTAACGACAGTTTCCTCCTCGAATGTCCTACTATGTGGTCAAATAATGCTTCATTTAAAGAAGCCAGAAAGAAGGTTTCAAAGTTGAGGGCAGATACATGAACACCGAAAGATTTATCCTGACTGTAAAATGCAAACTTTCAAAAGAAAATTTCAAGAATAATGTTTTTTACATGTTAGATAGTAAAAATACACAATTTATTTTATTTATTAAATAAACATTGAGTTCTGGAACACTACCATAATAAATCAGTACAAATTGTCATTTCTCTTCTTTGGCATCGAGTCGGCACAGGTTACCAAACTCAATCTCAATAATATTTATTATGCGAGTTATAAAGGCCAAACAGAAAAAATATAGGGTATGCATATTTGAAGTTGCAATAATATGGAAGAAAATAAATCTTATTAACTGGAGATCTATATAGCAATATATGTGTATGGCGTGGTTGCCTAACTCTGGTATTCAGTTGCTATTTTTTTATAAACAAAAGCCCATTGAGTTAAACAGCCAGATGCATGTCCACTATTTTTAAGCAAAGAACATGCCCTGAAAGATTTATGAGAACCCGTTAGTTAATTACCCATTAACCGGGTGTCCCCCTTGTCGGTACAAAGTTTCATTTCTCGAAATTGTTTGGCATCAAGTCGGCACGGGTTACCATAATCCAATCAAAATAATATTTATTAGGAAAGTTTATAAGGCCAAATAGAAAATAATTAGAGGGTATGTGTAATTGAATTTGCAAAAAAGTTTTTCATTACATCTTGGGACACCCTAATGTGTATATTGTAATTTGTAATTAATGTATGAAGTATAATTTGTAATTAGAAAATTGATATTCTCCGCATTTAAAATCAAAAACAATATTCCACAAACTACCTAAACCATGGAATTTTCCACATGAATGTTCAATGCATGTATATGAACTATCATTTTGCCCTGGTCTTCCATATTCACTATGGCTCTTACGCTGATGATGTTTTATGATCATAAAATAATTAAGCTATGGGTATTCAGTTTTATCACCAAACTGCAACAATGTAAATTTCTTCTCTCTTTTAAATCAATTAAAAATAAACCAGAAGGCCTATCTAACAAGTAACTAACTTGTGAAACCATGAACAAGAGGAATTTGCCCAAAAATGTAAAATACATGCTTGAAGGGTTTCCCTAAATGACAAAATACATGCTCTTTAGGAGTATTAATTTCACACTATATATAGGTTTCTTGTTAAATTTGTTAAAACAGAAAAAAATTAACTCTAATTAAATATAACATCTTTTATATTTTATTTATACTATTTACAAGTAAAATGTTGCTTGCATTCTGCAAGCATGTTGATAACACAAATTTCAAGTTGACATATCGAGAGGGTCATCAAAAGTAGAAAAAGTATTGATATTATTCATAAAATTCGCTGCAATTTCTCCGTGCGGCATCGAACCCGGGTCTTCTTGGTGATATTTACTATGCAGAACAATAAAGGATTACCGTCTCTAACTATTTGTAAAAACTGAAGAAGAAATATTGGCTGCAACTGCCTCAAACGACATCTTACTTTTCCCATGTACCGTATTTCCCGGCCTATAAGACGCACTTTTTTCACTCCGAAATATGCTCTAAAATCAGTCTGCGTCTTATGCGCCGATGATATGCGGGTATAACTCCGTCCTATAATAAGCAAGCTGATTTGCCGGGATAAATGAATACCATTAAGTATTTTTTATTTTATCAGGCATTAAAAATAGTTCAGTTAATTACAAATTTCAATAATAACACTTTTTTGATTAAGTAGTAAGGAATACAGTTTTAATATTTTGATGACAGAACTTGCTTTAAAAAAATTCCTAGGTAAATCGGAAATTCATACAATGTAGCACGTTTAGTTTAATCTCGCATGTGGTGCTGCTTTAAAACTTATAGGGCTTGAACACATGAACCACGGAGTCAAAACCGACTGCAAAATAATGCTGAACTGTGGTCGGTATTCCGTCACCATAAAAAAATCATAGGAAATGCTGAGATCGGTGCACACGAGCGTATTTACGACCACAAGCTGGCAGCTGTGGTCGGTCCCGGCCACCGACCACAGCCTTTCACCCCAACACACGAGCCAGACTTCGACTTCCAATACCAACCAGACAGGAGAAGTGGTGTCCAACCACAGGCAAACCACTACTTGTGGTCCACCTGTGGTCAGTCCCAACTGCAACTCAACCTCTTTTTTGTGGTCAAAACGAACTGCAAAATGTGGTCCGTGTGTTCCAGCCCATACACATTTTGCTTAAGATGCCATCCCTATGCTAATACATTGTATCTCTCGCGATAAAGAGTTTTCCGGTACTCAACCTTAATTAACAAAGTATGAGTTGTTTTTATAAATTCTTACCTGAAAAATCAAGGTGCGTCTTATGCGCCGGTGCATCTTATAGGCCAGGAAATATGGTATTCCCTATGTGATATTTGTAATGTGCTGTGGCATCGAACCCAGAAACAGCATGGTCTTATGTAGTATTTTTTAATAAACCAAGTCTTAATATACATCTTCTATCTAAGCAAGAACTTCCTATCATACGGATAAATGCATCAAGAAAATAATGAAAAGCTACCCCAATGTATTATATAAGGGGAATATATTTACCACCACCAAATTCAAGCAGAAATATTGGTTACAACTGCCTCAAATGATGTCCTACTTTTCCCTTAGACGAGAGAAATTTTAATGTGCTCTGGCATCGAACCCAGGAAATGTACGGTATTATCTAATTTTTTTTCTGAAATCGATCGTTAATATACATATTATAGGAAAGCAAGAACTTCTTATCATTTCGATTAGTGCATCAAAATAAATAATGAAGAACTACCTCAATGTATTTTAAAGGGCAGATTTTTGCATCGCCCTAGCATCGAACCTAGGATGTTTTCTGTAAAAGTCATTAATGTTTTCGATAGATCTTGACCATATCTATCAGCTCCTTGAGTTTTAATTCTGTACCTATCCAGAAAGTATTTTTTTTCCCCGAAAATGAAAGCAATGCTTTTAAATGGGAAAAATCGGGACTTTGGGGTCCTCTGTTATCGAATCCATGACACTGAGGATCAAAATCACAATTTTCCTGGCAGTTTCATGTTATGGCCAATACGTCGTAAAAATTTCAAGTCAATGACGCTTGTGGTCTAGCCTGTGAATTAGTATCCTATCTGGGTATATACATGAATGAATCTGGTGAAGCATCTATATATAATAGATAAGTACATGAATGAATCCGGAGAAGGAATTATATATAATAGATATAGATGTATATAATAGATATGCTGGCATATAATTCGACCTTTGAAGCCTGAGAAGGTAGGTTTGGTTATTCGCTGATGATACTGTTGTGTATAGAGAGATTGTAACTCAAGATGACTCTGTATGTTAGCAGAACGATCTGAATATGATTTTGGGTTGGTGTAGTGATTGGCAGCTCGAGCTGAATGTAAAGAAGTGCATTGCCATGACTTTCACGGAGTCTACCAACGTTATCTGCATACCATTTAGAATTTCAGGAAATCCCTTGGAGCTCGTGATGCATCATAAATATCTAGGAATTACTCTCAGCAGTAATTTTTCCTTCAAAGTGAATATTCGAAGCGTAAGGAAAGGTGAATGGAATGCAAAGGTTAGCCAGTAGAATTCTGAGGGGATGTTCATCGAGAGTAAAAGAAATAGCATACTTTTCACTAATTCGACCTCTACTTGAGTATTGCTGTGCGATTTGGGATCCTCACGAAGTAGGATTAATTTCTGATCTTGAGATGGTTCAACATAGAACAGCAAGCTTCATCAAGGGAGATATCAGATTTAGCAGCAGTGTTTCAGCTATTATAGAATCTCTCGGATGGAAATCTCTTATTAATAATAATAATAATAATAATAAAAGGCCTTTATTCGGGCGAGATTGAGACTAGAAAGTCTCTTCTTACACCTAACCCATCGTCATATGCAAAACAGAAAGAAAGAGATAGTTTGCAAAAGTACACGAAGAAAACTAGTATGTGGATTTAAAAAAACCTAAGCTGAGGGCTCAGGAAAAATTTCCACTGCAGGAAAACACTCCCTAGAAGGGGAGTGTGAAAAACCTGCGAAACCTACAGGTAGAAAACAGTATTTTGTGAAGAAGGAGAATAAAAGAATTATGAAAGACAGGTAGAGGATAGATACAAATTATGCAAAAGAGACAATACACATTCACTACTAGCAATCAAATTAGTAAAAAGAAATCTTATTAGCAAAAAAAAAAGCAATCTTATTAGTGACAGAAGACTTGAATATTGACGGAAGCTTTGTGATAAATTTATCACTACTGATTTCAGGGAGGAGATAACTGATATTGTTATCCCGGTTATAAACTTTTGCAACCTTCAAGAGAAAATAAAAAAGTGATACAGGGAAGTAGTTCCCAGGACAGAGAGCTACTTTTGGTCATTTTTCCCAAGAAGTATTAGAGAAACTAATAGCTTTCCAGGTAAGATAGGTATTTCAGGTTCTTGCACCCCCTGCCATGCCCCACTGGTGGATTGCAGGGTTTAAATGTAAATGTAAGAAGATCTCTCAAAACCCAGAGGTCGACTTACACCCCGAACATAAAATTCAACCCTTTGCCACCGAGGATCTCGCAACTCACCACTATTATTTCTTACTGAAACTAACTTTGGGCAAGTCTAATTAAAGTAGATATCATATTTTTATTTTACAAAAATTTAGTATATATTCTGATGTTTTCTTTTCACAAATGATGATCAATAAGCAAATCATGGTTTGTTTATATAATCATTATGATTCAACTTAGTGTAAGGAGTTAGTGGAAGTTGTTTTATCAGTGTTGTGATTTGATATTTCCATGCTATATAAGTATTATTTCTATATTAAATTTATATTTATAATGTACCATTGTGTTTGTTTTGTAACGCATTTATTTGTGAAGCCTGAGGGATACCAACGAAAGAAACTTCTGTAATAGTTAAGCAGAGGGGAGAAGTTGACATGGCAGTTGAAAGAAACAATTCTAGTGTCTTAATCTTACGTGGTAAACATTCCTTAAGCTATCATATATTTATAGAGACCATAGTTTTTCTCCCCATAAGATAGAGCTGGGGAATTGGTGTTGCCTTATTTTTCAGATCGACTTATATGCTGAACATAGTCTGAAACCTTGAAATCTTAGGGGCTGACTTAGACACCAGTATGTACTGTATTTTATATATTTTAATGTATCATATTATTAACAAATTTGTAACACTACGAAGATTCATCATGTCATCATGTCCATTCACATTGATTGTTCACTTAAGCATTCTGTATACTATCTACACTTTCGTATTTATGCCATATTCCTTTTAAAATTTCCAATCAAATTAGTTTTCATTTTTATGCAATTAAAACAGTGTCTGTAACAAAATGAGAAAATCCCATTTAATAATTGTATTTAATCAAGTATTTTAATTTTGTAAGCCTATTTCGGCAATTATTACTGATACTGTGATTTTAATACTGTAATTTGTATTATAAAATGAATAAATCTTTACATATCTTAATATAAAATAATAAGCACATACACGACCTCAAAAAAATATTAACAGTCGAGGGTGGATGCTCTCACAAATAACAAATTTGCCTAAACATGAATAACAGGAATTAACCCAAAAAGTTAACATAAAATACATACAAATGATAAGTTTTTCTTAGCACAGGAAAGTGTCCAACATAACCCAAGGTTATACAAGAAGTGAAAAATAGTGACTTGGCTGGGACTCAAAGCCAGGACTCTCACTCTCTGGGCTAGGACCTGGGTTTGAGACCCAACCAAGTCACTATTTTTCTCTTCTTGTATAACCTAAAATACATACTTAAAGGGTTACCTAATTGACATAAAACAAACTGTTTATTAGCATTAACTAATTGGACTAATAATTCATTATCAATAATTGCACTAACGGTCAATCCTCACTTCCAATTAAACCTCAATTTGCTAACGATTCAAAAGAATTAAAGAAAATGCAGGTGTGAAACAAAGTTGGACCAGTAAATCTCACAGTAGATGCTCACGTAGAGTCAAAGGACTCTCATTTCAGTTTCAGAATACTGATTTAGGTCAGTGGTTCCAATCCTTTTTCAGCTGGCAACCCACCTTTCCTTATCGGAATACCTACACAGTCCTTGGTGAAGTAAAAAACCTTATTTGTATCGCATCCCTTCCTTGTGTATATATAGTTTACCATCGAATATTGCTATTCTGATGATTTATTCAATGGTTTCTGATAGTTTTAAGATCGAGTCACAACACACCTGTAACCCTTCCACAACCCACCGGTTGAGAACCGCTGATTTAGGTCATAGGCATGTGCACATTGGTGCTGCGGCACCTCCAAATACATGGATGGGTGCAAAAATTGAATACTTATATAATTTGACTTTGTTATCATATAAATAATAAGTAAAATAAAATGTTTAATTTTGATACTATTTATCTTCCAAATTATTATAATTCTAGATTGTTTACATTCTGTAAATACAATAAATCAACTTCAGAGTTTATAAGAATATTAAAAACATGATTTTAAAAACAAATTTTTTTTCTTTTCATATATATTAGGGTGTCCCAAAAAAATCGAAGGCATTTTTTCAAACACATACTCTCTATTTTTTTCTATTTGGCCTTATTATCTTACCTAATAAATATTATTGTGATTGGATTATTGTAACCCATGCCAACTCGATGCCAAACAATTTCGAAAATGAAAATTTGTACCGATAAGTGGGACATGGGGTAAGCCAGTTTTTTGTCCTCTCCAGCTAACTGTCAGAATTTGACCATTAGAAGGCAGTTTTGGACGTTTAATTTGATGTTTTTTGCCCACTATTGATAAATATACCCTTATAGCACTAAAGATATTCTACTGACAACTTCAAACCCCTGTATCATTTTAATGTGCAGGAATCAAAGTAAATAACTCAGTAACAACAGTAATGGCTGTTCACACAGTATTTATTCAGTAGTAACTATGCAAAGTGTCAAAGTTTGCATAAAATAAAATCCACTTTTATATTTTCGGCCAGCCTTTTTTTATTCCAGCCCACTGTGAGGAGTTATGCATATTAGAATAAATGCTAAATAAAATTAAAGAATGCTTGGAAGGTAACAAGATGAAATGTACTCATAAAAATATAGGTTATCAGTAAAAGATATGGAAGAAAAAAATTTCCTAAAAATAAAATTCACAGTCTCCGGTGATGTCTTGCGGAAATATGTCATAGCAATTTGTACTTTTTCCACAATATTTATTAAAAACAATAAATGGAAAAAAACACAACTAGTTTCAGAGATTGAATCTCCATCATGAAGTCCATCTCCATCCAATCCATTCATTGTTTTTAATAAATACTGAGGAAAAAGTACCTTTTGTTATTCTTCATCAATTTTCTATTAACTCAAGATCTACATAAGAATGCATGTGTATGGTGTGGTTGCCTAACTCTGATATTCAGTTGCTATTTTTTATAAACAAAAGGCCATTGAGTTATACGGTCGGACAAGTGCCCACAATTTTTAATCAAAGAACATCCCTGAAAGATTCATGTGAATCAGGTACTTAATTTCCCACTTATGTGGTGTTTCCCTTGTCGGTACAAATTTTCATTTCTCAAAATTGTTTGGCGTCAAGTTGGCACGGGTTAACTTAATCCAATCGCAATAATATATATTGGGTAAGATAATAAGGCCAAATAGAAAAAAATAGAGAGTATGTGTTAAAAAAATGCCTTCAATTTTTTCAGGACACCCTAATATATATATATTTCTGCTTTATTTTTCGATGCTAGGATAAGATATTTCTTAGAAATAGAAAAAAATAGAGGATTTGCATATTTTATTTTGCAAAAAAAATTTCCCTCATATCTTCGGACACCCTAATAGATATACATATTTTGTTTTACACAAATATACCTTCTAATTTGTTGTGGGAATTGCTTTATGGAACCGGCTTTCAACCAAGCACCTGTGGTTATGGTCATGGACAATGGCAAAAGGCATCTCTGTCTCCAGCACCCAGTCAGCAAAGTCCTGGGCGGTAGAACGCCTATGACGTAGGTCTTTCAAAAGTGGAATGATTCGTCCAAAGATTAAGGAGAGAGAATTACGGAGACTTTAACCCTTTGGCTGCCAATAGAGAAAACTCAGTTACCCCAGTCACAATGTTTCTGAGTTAAAAGTTTTAAAATAATTTCATGTGTCAATGTGTGTGTTCTTTTATAACTTTTTAAATTGTGTATTTTTTACTATCCATTCTCAATTCCTATTTTCAATCATTTATTCCAATTCATTATTTCTGTGCAGTTAATTCATATTTATATTTTAGCCTTTGCCTTAAATTCCATTCCTAATTTATTATGTTTAGTTTCACATGCACTTTTTGTTTTATCCGTATTTTTACTTTTAAACAGCATAACCAATTGAACCATTTAAATTATATTTTTTTCTGCTGTTATTTCATGTCCTATATTATGTTGAATATTAATAATGTTGCATATTTAGCAAAATTTCTTTCATTTATAAGTGCATTAGGGAATGGAACTTTTTACCTGGTGAATTTCTCATGCCAATGCCTAAAATTGTAAAAGTTTTTTAAAATAAGCTTCAGTCAAGATGTATGTAATTTCTTTTTAATGTAGTTCATGCCTACCTCCACTTATTATTATTATTATCTTGTGCTGTATAGCTATATTCCATCAATCTATATTTATGTATTTGACAATATGGATATTCTACCATGTTATTATTTTAGTTAATTGATAGATCTCATATACAGTAGAACCTCAATTTTACGAAGTTGAAGGGACCCAAAAATTTGCGCTTTGTAAAATTCGGGCTTTGTAAATTTGAGGTTTTCTTTCAAGCAATCGAAATCTCTACAATACCAATTCAGTTTCAGTAACACAGTGCATAAAGTTAAATGGGATTGAAAGGAAGGTAATATTTCAATAAAATGAATTATACATCCAGTTTAATGTTTAATACAACAGAAAAAATTCTAAACTTTTTTCTTTTAAAAATAATTGTCAATTTTTTTTTGTTTTTTGGAAGTTTCAATGAAATATGAGGTTATTTTCTCTATACTTGAAAGGTAATTATTGAATGAATCAGGTACACCATCAGTAAACATCTGAAAAATATGAAGCACTTTTATAGAGGGTCTTAATTCATCCCTTGTAGGGGGGGAAGGTGCTTCTGGGTCATCTTCATAGCTTGTAGAAGAGTAAGTTCACTTCATCCTCATCTTCTTCGTCTTCAGTTACTACAGTCACTGCAGTTATGCGTTATAACATGAGAGTCACACTTGACATTTGACTCAGCATGAGAGGATGCATCTGGGATGTACTGATTTAGTTGTGCCATTTCTTTACTAAGGAGGTCCTGTAGTGTGGGAACCTCCACTAACTCCTCTGTCTCTATAATTGATGTGTCACCAAAACCAGCTGATCTCCAGCAGTTGGAAATAGTGTTTGCAGTGACACTGTCCCATGCTCTGGCAATTCCTCGCACAGCAAAGGAGCAATGTCCATGGAGGCACATCTTGCACATCAGAGGCTTGATCTGCAACAAATGTATGCGTACTAAAGCTCTGCTTACAGAAAGCTAAACTATGCAGGTATAAACTTGTCAAATAATTATGAGGATGAAATCAAACTAATTTCTGTTACAAATAAAAGTCACAAGCTCATTCAGGAAGAAAACAATAGATATCACATACAATTCTCTGAGTGCACTATAGTAGTAGTAGTTCGTTAAAAGCGCTTAGGTCATTTTGCCCATGTGCTTCCACCAGGATTTGAAATCAGAACTGATTCCTCATGAGTCACGAGCGTTACCCACATGGCTCTCCAGGAGCCAATGCGCAGTAGGTATATTTGCATCAAATGGGAAAGATTCAAAAATTAGACTACGATTATACTGAATCCCTTTATAGCATAGAACTTATTTCAAGACCTAGGAGACTCACTTAAGTCACAGTGAATGAAACTCACAGCCATGAATTCCAAGAAACTAGCTCGTAAATAATTTAAGTCATTTCAGAAATTTACTTAAGTAAAGTTAAGTAAGCTAGCTCTTTTTATATGCGTTCTACTACGGTGACGTTTAACGGTGATTTTCGAGAACTACTTACTCGCGGGTACTTTAAACGATCTTGTCGCGTCACAAATTCTTACTTAACGACAAAAACGCATTCAATTAATAAATTACGTATTGAAAATGCATCAAAATTTAATTAATAGTGTCGTATTACTACAAATTTAGTATTCTTTAATTAAACTAATTTCCATGACAGCTGCAACGAAGAACTTCTACAAGAATGCTACTATCAAGTAAAAGGTTTACCAAAGTTCTGCGATGGGGTTGCGGCGGCTATTATATTGCTAATATTAATTAATTCCAGAGAAAATATGGAGGTCGCAAAGGATATATATTTATATTTGCGACGACGAGTAGGTATTTTTTAAACACAAAATGATAGAAAAGAAATAGAGGTAAATTTCTAGTTTCACACAGTCAGCCTTTTTTTTTTAAGGGAGATATAGAATTTCTCCCTGACTGTGTGAAACTAGAAATTTACCAGTTTTGATCTTCC